>AYEL01044491.1:0-36231 GCA_000484575.1 Olivierus martensii
CGAGTTTTAAACAATAATAATGTGCATTTATTATATTAAAATAAAATAAATTAGAATCATTAAAAGCTTGGTGTATTATTTGCAATTTTGTAGCCTATTCATTATCTACAGGGGGCGAAATGTGCTGGGGGCGAAAAGTGCAGGGGGTGAAAAGTGCTGGGGGCAAAACATGCTCGGGATAAAATGTAGGGGGGCGAATTGTCGGAGGCAAAATGCAGGGGGCGAATTTTTCAGACCCCCAATAAGCAAGGGTTCACGGCAGAAGCGATAACCATCTTTTGTGAAAAATTGAAGGGAAAGGTAATCCTAAACGAGGATGACCCTAGTAGGTTGAATTGTGCATGGAGGTAGTGTCATTCTAATAAAGACTGAATAGAGCATGTGCTGTCTACACAGACGCCGATCTTCTGTTAATCTTTATGAACATTTATTGCCAGAGTTTTTCTGACATTTAATATTTACCATTATTTTTGTAATTATTATTATTATTATTATCATCTCTCAAACTATATTATTTTGATTTATTGTATTTTATTTTGCTAGCATTTCTCGGATTGATTCCGTTTTTAGTATTTACAATGTAGGAGGACGTAGCATCATACAAAAGTACAATGTATTAGCCCATAGTTATTCTTGCCTCTCAAACTGTATTTATTTAATTTGTTTTATTTGTGTTAACATTTCCCAGATTAATTCTTTTGATTTTTACGATGTAGTAGGACAAAATAACGTGCATAAGTACAATGTAATAAGTTGTAACTGGAAAGTTGTTGACAGACGTTGGAAACTACTGTAACACCTGGTAAGCAATCCCATTTAAATGTCATTGAGAGCACTTTAAACTGGATGTTTATTTGTGGAACATCCCAGCAGGGATGGCCTGCATCCGAAACTGTTTAGAACTTTAGTCACTCGCTTGAGATTACAGGCTGAGGAGGGCCATAATAGGCCGAAAAACGTTTCCAGAAAACAATTGTATTATTAGTATATGTAGTGCATATTATATATATCTAATAACAAATTAGTGTTTTTATCCTGCTTCAAGTGCTTGTTGTGATTTCTTGTGAATACCTTTATGACTGAGTGCGTGTGAATATAAAAATCTCATCAGTGATATTCCAATGATTTAGTTCATATACAGTATTTCAAAAAACCCTTTGTGTAATTAATTTTACATAAGTGTTTTATTTGAATACACTTGAATCCATAATAATTTTCTTTGATATTTTAAAGTATTATAAGAAATTTCTTTTGCTCAAAACAAAAAACTCTGATAAAAGAAGAGAAGAATAACTACAATTGGAATTTTATGTGGAATTGTATGTAAGTAGTTTTTGACTTTATGAATTACATATTCTTGGAGTGATCTTGTAAAGTAAGAACTCATATATCAAGAATTAATTACCCATAGATAATGCAAAAATCAGGAATTCAATTCTTAGCAATGCACAATAAATTAAGTAAAGGCTACAAAATTAATAGTTTATGATTAAACAACAATTTATCTAATGAAATGAAAATATAATTCTTTAAACTCAAGAAAATTATAATAATAAATAAATTATTTGTGTCATATAAATGCTTAAGAATTTTTATTGTTCATTTTTACTTATTTTTATTGATAAATAAGTAAATGAGTTTTAATACAAGAACTACTGCTTTAGCCATAATCCAGGAATGGAAGTAAATTAAATACATCAATAAAACCAGAGGGCATAATATTTCCACTTCTCAGCTGCAATTTTGGTATTTCCAATTTTGTAGATGGAGTTTTTATTAATTTTAATAAAATGAAATAAAAATAAATTTTAATAAAATAATTAATAATAAAATATTATTTTGCTATAAAAACTCAATCATACTGTATTGTATAGTTATGTACATAATTTGAAACGCTTTATGAATGTTTAGCATTCATAAAGCATTTCAATTGATGTTTGTATTTTCAATTTTTTTAATTATTCATATTTGAGAAAAACTCACAAATCTGAAAACTCATAAACAGATAACTATCTGTACTAATTACTATGAATGAATGTTTTGCAAGCTCTAATTGTTAACTAACAATTAGAGCCACAAAACTATGTAAGTTTTCATTTCAGACATTATATGTTAAAGCGATTTTTTTAACTAAACAATAATTTAGAATTGAATTTTCCTATTTCTAAAAATGAAAAAAATATAAAAATAAAAAATGATTGTAAGTAGTATAAATATGTTTTAAATATATTGAAAAATGCCTGTATGATATAAGTTAAGTAAATTCCAATAACAAATTCATAAATAAATATTCTTAAAAGACAGTTCAGGAATTTAAACACTTATTATAAAATCTAAATGAATGCAAACTATAGTAATTTTTCTGTCATATTTTACATTATATGCAGAATACAACCTTTCTCTTTTCCTTGCTTTAAGCTGCAAGTCCTAAATTCAGAATTTTTAGCACTTTTATGCAACAAGTATTTCAAAATATTATTTTTGCAGCTTCTTTTCTTATATAATGATAACTCAGCACTGTTTAGCAGTATAGAAAATAGTTTTTATTCTAATAAACTTGCTAACATTTTCAGTCATAGACCATCATCAGGCACAATCACCAAATCAAACGGAATTCTAGAATAGAATCTTCTTTTCTTAACAGTTACTTAAAAATTTAAAAATTGATCACATAATTTTAATCAAATGTAAAACTGATATTCATATATATTTATGTTAATTTTAGTTAATATTCAAAACTATTGTTCACACATACCAATGGTGGCCAAATTGTAAACTTGCAAGCCACATGAGGTTCTTTGATACCTTCAATGTGGCTCTACAGCATGAAAGTCAAAAGTTAATATGGAGCAAATACCTATTTAATTTTTAAAAATAATATATTTTGTAATTTGTTTATTTATTGTAAATAGTATGCATATCTAAATGAAATAAATGCATGTAAAATATATAATAAACAATTTTGAAACAATTGTTAAGATTAAACAAAAAACTGATATGGCTCTCATTGACCCAAAAAAGAAATTGATTGCAGCTCAAGTATTTGAGATTCTCCTATATGGCCATTGTTAAGATTAAACAAAAAACTGATCTCATTGACCCAAAAAAGAAATTGATTGCAGCTCAAGTATTTGAGATTCTCCTATATGGCTCTTAATGACATGAAGCTTGGTCACCCCTGACAAATACAACAGTTTTGTGTATTTATAAAAAATATAACATTAGGCTTTTTATATATCCCTGCCAAATAAGCATTGGTTAATTATATCAAGTTCTTATAAACTATATATTTCAAATAAATTCATTAGCAAATAATTCAATTTTAATAAAATTTTGTTCATTTAATGTTTTTGCTGCAAAATCTGGTTATAGATAATTTCTTTCACTAACATAAAACAAAGAAATCCTAGTAAATACCATTTATTATTATTTTAAATGCTTTCTCTGAGAAAAATCTTTTAATGACAAATAGTATATATATTAAAATATCAAATGTTTCTCTACTTTGGATCAAAAGTATATAAAAATTTCAGGAACTAAATTCAAGTTATATATTATAGATTTTCTAAATTTTGTCTAATCAGAAAAATAATGCAATCTGTGGAATTGTTTACAGATAATTTCTCAAACATTTATTTTGATGAATGCATTAAAATTCATTGAAATTCTTTAATATCTAAGAAATAATTTCATTCTAAATTTAATCAAGATCAATTGAATGATATGACCAGGTACAAGAAAGACATGACTTTCAATGAAAGTACAGATCCAAATTCTTCCTCTCATTTTGCCTGAAATTTTTGAGGACCTTAAACAACTTTATAAATATTTCTAAATCAAAAATTTACATGCCAATATTTTATTTTTGGGGTTAGATGTATGAAATAACTGACAATATAAAACAAATTATCATCAACATTACGATTTAAGTATTTCTAAAATTCTTATCAATATTCATAATTTATTATAATAGCAATCAATTTCTATAATTCCCAAATTAAATTATTTTAAAAATATCTAAAAGAAATTTACAGAGAAAATTAAATGATTTGATTTTTTTATTCTTCTGTCTTATAGTTTATATGAAATAATATAATTTTGAGAAACAGATTTCATTATTTTTGATGAGATAATATGAGGGAAGGCCAAAAAGTTCTTACCATCATCATTATGATGAATATGTGCTAGAGATCTAATATTTGGTCCTCTAAATCTTCCTTCTCTATATATCCACCTCCTAGGGCCACCCACTTCTCACATCTGTGGAACAGTTGTTTAATCCTATTTTTGTAGAAGTCAGATTAAGTGGCAAACAAGCTCTTCACAGCAGTAATAACTTCATCATCATCAAAGAAACTTCTTTCTCATATATGTTTTTTCATATTTCAAAATAGAAAGAAGTCTGAAAGAGCTAGGTCAGGAGAATACAGGGGATGAGGAATGATTTCAAAACCATATTTACACAGGAAAGTGACTGTTTCTATAGTGCCATGTGCCAGTTCATATTTTGACAGAAACTGACTTTTTTCCTTGATACTGTCTCATAACTTTTGCAACAAGTTCCTTTAGTATGCCCCATTATTGTCAACCCTTTTTGTAAGTAATCTATCACTATGACAGTTTTGCCGTTCCAAACATAGACATGATCCTGCTGGATGGCTTCTCTTGATTCATCCTGCAGGCTGGTGAGACCACATTTAAATTCCCATTTCCATCATTTCACAGTCTTGTTTGATGGGCATTCCTTGCCATACATAGCTGACATCTCTTAATGGATTGTTTGTGTAATTTTCCTCGAAGCTGATTGATCCATATTACAGCTTGATACTCAATATGTCCAGCATACATCATCTTTTACTAGCACACTTTAACTTATCATTGTTTATAATTAAAGATCTATAGCACACAAATATGGTGAAGATAAGAACAATTTGGCTTCCCCTCAAATAGGCTATTTTTGTTTATTAAAAAATTATTATTGTTTGGAAAATATACCTTATTCAAAAGATGTTCTTGTAATAAATGTAAAGCTCCTCTTTTTGCTGCTTCATGTAATGGATGTATTATTTCTTCTGTATTATCTTCAACTGAATAATATATCAATTTTTAAATAAAATAAATTATATTTATTTAATTTAAGAAAATCTTTTATATTACCATAATTGCTTGGTATCAGTCCTATATTTTTTCCACATTTTGCTTTCCACCAATTTGGATCAGTTATCATATCTAAGATATAAAGAGTATCTCCTTCTTCAAAAGATAATTCATCTGGCTATTTCATAAAAACTGTGTTTTTATATTCTTATAAAGATTATTTAAGTTCTTTTATAAAAAAAATATTTCTTTGAGTCATTTCTTAGCCAAGAAGAAAAATAACTGATGGAATATATTTTTATAAATTTGAAATACAGGTAGTTCTTGAATTTACAACTTAATCATTCATGGGATGTGGTCATAAAGTACAAACTTGTAAAGCATATATTTATTTCTCATAGACATAATACAGGTATCCCTCCTATAACATGGTAGATAGGTTCCTGAAAAACACCATTATATGAGACCCAGAACCAATACAAAAAGGATAGATATGTTCCAAAACCAACTAAAAACAAATAACTTTCTTTAATTCCACATGAGAAACTTAATTTTTATTAAGAATATTAATAACACAAAACATAAAGAAATAAAAAAGATATATGTAAGACCTTAAAAAAATAATATATGCAAAACAAAAAGAAATAAAAAAGTATGCAACCTATATAACATACATATAATAATTATATCTTCCTTATCACTGTTTTGTTAAAATGAGAATGTTTTTTTTCTTTAACAATATCAACTTCACTTTCTGAACTTTTTTATACATTTAAAGTTAATGTATCTTCTGCTCTCTTTGCAAAATTTGTAATCTAGCCTGCTACAACATTCTGCTCTCTTTACAAAATTTGTAATTAACCTGCTACAATCCGCTAGATTCCTCTCTTTAAAAAATTTGTAATCTAATCCACTACAATCTGCTAGAAAACAATCGTTCCTTTACATATACCCAAAAAAATTTATGAATAAAAAGTTTTTCTTCTCTTTCACATCCCTCTATCAAAGAATAAAAGCATATTTTTTTTATCCAACAACTGAATGTTTGGAACACAAACATTTCAATTTTTGCTAATTAATTCAATTTCAAATCGAAATCGAAAATAGACTGCATATCGTCCCTCTCATGGCAAACTAGTGAAATTGCATTTATGATTAATTTTAGCAAAGTATTTCCCAATGATTGCATTTTGTGTGTGTATTGATCCATAGTATGGATTTACAAAAATTAATGATAATGTTTTAGGTTGTAGGAGAGAAAATGTAATTTCCTAAATTTGTTAAGTAAAAACCATGTTGTAGAAGTACTGTGTTATATGAGGGTTTCTGCAATTTTCAAACTGTGTTAGAGTGTACCATGTGTTACCATGTTGTAGAAAGTTGTGTTATATATAGGAGAGATACCTGTATTGAAAACAGGAGTTATACTCTGAACAACAAAATTCTGATCGTAATATATTTAGTAAAGGACAATAAAACAATAGTTAATTTAAAATAATCTATTTACTTAAAGAAATAAAGACATAGCATTTAAAATAAATCTGATTATGATAATAAAGAAATTATTTATGTCATACAAAAGCTAAAAAATTATTATTTTTCATCATCAGTTTATCAGATTTTATATAGATGAAGTGCTTTAGATAAAAATCTAGGAATAAAAGTTCTTTACATAATGTTCTGATAAAAATCATTGCAGACAGAAGGTATGCTTTCTACTTCTCAGTCTGCCATTTTGTTTCACATGACCAAATAACTACATACATTTGAAATGCCATATTTATGAATATTTAGTATTTATTTATTGTGAATAATGTTTATATAATTTCTATTTTTTGATACTTAATTTTGAAAAAAACTCTTAAATCAGAGAATTTGTAAATAGAGAACTACCTGTATACAAAATCTATCAAATAAATTTACCTGTTGGGCTACATAGTTGTAGAGAGCTTTCACAACTTTCACATGACCTAAGAATAAACAATATAACTTATATATAATGTAGTTTATACAAAATAAAAATAAAAAATAAAAATACATACATCTAGTTCTTATATAATGATAACTAGTAATATATAATAGTAAGTGGTTTCTAGGAGTAATTGCATAAATTAAAAACATGCAAAATGAAAATTTTTAAAAATGCATTTTAATGCATTCTTGAAATTTTTTGTACTTAGCTAGCCCACTTGCAGAAATGTACTAATAGCTGAAGATGCACCCAATTAAACTTGCACAGAATCTTTTTCTGATTAATATTAGTCACTTCATGTTAAAACAAAACATAACTATTAAGAAAGAGCAGGCAAAGAAATCAAAAACAGGCAAAAATATACATAAACATGTTATATAAGAATAACAAGGAATTGACTATAAGTATTATATTGATACTACAAGAGAATAAAATATCAGTAAACAATTATTTGTTTTGCTTAATGCTTTCTTCAGATTCTAATCACTCTGGTTATATCAGATGATGTACAGGAATTCCTTGATTAGTGTGGTTAATAAATCCTCGCAATACACTGCATATATCAAAATTGCACTAATCAAACTAAAAAAACTAATGGCAATAATTATAAGGAATCCTGGAAAGTATCAAAATTATAAACATGTACTTTTTTCCCTCTCTCAAAACATATCTATATTGCATTACATGTACTTTAAATCATATAGGAATATATATAGGTATTTAAAAATTTATAAAATTTATTTTTCACAAAAAATTATTTTTTACAAAATTGCATAAACTTTGTAAAAAATAATTGCACATCCATAGACATTGAGTGCTGGAGAGGAACTGAAGGCAAGACTGGCTATATATATAATATTGTAATGGCTAATATTAAGTAGCTGCCATTCACACTAAATTTATATATATAATAATATATAAATTTATATTATTAATTAATAAATAAAATTACAAATGAATTTAAAATATAACAATTAGATGACGAAAGTTGTAATATTAACAGAATTAAATAAATAAATAAATTTATTGCAGTGCTCTAATCATGTAGACCACAATCCCCAAAATTCAGTTCCCAACACTTCAGAGGATTTGCAAAAAACAAAATTGCACTTGTTGAAGTGCATTAATCAAATCTGGTACCACATATATTAAGGGAGTCTCAAATTTTTTTGCACATTAATCAAAACCACATTATTCAAATCTGCACTAATCAAGGGATTCCTGTATTTTCATGATTGTTGTTTAATTCATCTTTCATTTTATGATTTTTGTGCAGAATGCAATGCATATTGAAGTTATATGGCTAATTTTCAAATATAAAACCCAACTTTGCAATTTCCTCACAGATGATAATTTTCAATTTTTTTCAAATTGGTGTTTAAATAGACTTTTAGCATTTAATAACTGAGTTATTTTTACAATTAATAACTTTGGAAGAAATATCCAAAATTTAAAATAAAGATATTTGACAAGATATTATCAGTTCATCATTCTCTGTAATTTTTGACTATTCTCTCCAATGTTTAAAATAAAAAAATTTTTGTATCTGCATAAATTTTTTATATAAACATGTATATATACATGTTGCCCAAATTTTATTATTATTATTATTATTATTATTATTATTATTATTATTATTATTAGGAAAAAAAAAAAAATTTAAACCCTTTTTTTATAAATCAACTGTTGTGAGTATCGTTGCTGTTTCTTACTCGGAAAAATGTCAAAAACGACATTAGATGTTCACGAAAAGATTTTAATTTGTGAATATAAAAATAAAAATCCTTCTGCTACTCAGCAATTTATTTCTGATCACCTTTAATTAAATGAAACAATATCATTCTAGTCTATACATGTTTTCTCACATGTTACCATTAACCCTCCATAAACTGCCACTCTCCTTTACCGCCAGAGAGGACCTTCGAACCAATGGTGGCGGCTTAAAGAGGTTTAACTGTACCTTCCATCTTACAAGAAAAAAATTTTGGTTTCAAAAATCTATTTTTCATTAAATGAATTGAATGAAATGAAATCTAAAATCTTTCCTATAAAATATAGAATCCAATGATACATAATTCAGTCATATCTGTTTAGATAATCTTAAGTGACTCATAACCATATAGCCAACAAGCATTTCTTTTATATAATATATGTAGATTATATTTAAATGTTTTTAACAAAACAATATATATAAATACCATAGATAATATAATAAAATGTGAATAATACAGATTAATTCCATAAATATAAGAATAGATCAATCTGATATAGAATCTTATTTTAAATAAATTAATATAGCAATTTTAGAATAAGACTTAAAATGTAATAAACTTTTAAGCCTAAATTCAAGGAATAATAACCAAGAATTTAATTTAATAATTAGAACTTAATTTAAAATAACTTAATTTTGCCTAAAAAAACCTTGATTTTAACAGAATTAGGATCTATTTAATTTAAAATTTATTTTTAGATTTTTGAATAAGCATTTCAACATTTTTAAAAAATAAGCAAATATAGAATAAAAAAATTTATGTTTTTGAATGTTTAATCAATATCCACATTGCAGGAAGAATCTAAAAACTGAACATTATCTTTACTTTAAAAAAAATATTTTTACTGACATTTCATAAAATACATCTATAAGAAATTAAGATGTCAGTTTTTAGAATTTAATATTAAAATACATAAATCATAATATTAATGTTAATAATTTTGTAAACAATATCATTTTTTAAAGTACATAGATGTAATTATAAATTTTTTTATATAATCTTATGAGATGTTTAAATGAAATATGATAAATAGTATATATAATAATTTTTAATGACCAAAATATATATTCCCTGAAATTTTTTATTTTTCAAATGAAAACTATATTGTAGAAAAAAATTATAGAGGAGCATATTATTTTGAGGAGTAAACTATTTTCTCATTTTATAATTTCTGATATTTTAGTATTTTAAGCTAAAAAATTACCTTCAACGTATTGGCTTTTTGTGTGTTAACAGAAAATTCTATAACCTCAGTTTTTATATAAATATAATATTATATTTGAAAAGTTTGTCTAAAATCAATACAATACAAGAAAAACTTTTATTCAAGTTTTAGCATATTTTGTGAATTAGATAATTTATTATGTTGAAACTATTATAATTGTTAAAATCAAATTTGGAACTGAAAAAAGCTATCAATGCTAAATTTTGTAAAGAACAAATATAATTTTTATCATATAAAACTATAAATTTCATTTAACCATGATCAACTGGAATTATTTAATTGATTATGAACTAAATATTAGTAATGCATTCAAAGATTAGTAGAACTAAGCATGTTTTAGTGCCTTTTTATTGGCCTAGTAACATTAAAGATTTTGTTTAAAGAATATACAAAATTACTTTAAAAGAAGTTTTTATTTATTCTTATTAATTTCTGAGTGACAGTCAATGGTCTGCAAAATGAATAATGTATATCATATATTAGAATTTTGAATATATAGGTTAAATAAAATAAAATGTATGTAAGGAAACAAATCCATAGCTTGTTGATGCACATTTTAATAACAACCTTCAAAAATTATTATAAAAATCAAGCCCTGAGCTGTGAAATAAAGTTCAGATATAGTCTATTTGTCTTTTTTTTTAATTCTGATATCAAAGAATTGATATTTGATAGCAATGTTAGATGATTCTTCAAAATTAAAGTTCTGAAAAGCTATTCTAAGATATAGTTTTATAAACTATGAATGAAAATGATAACTTTTAATCTGTAGATAACATATCTACCATGCAATATTTTTATACTATACTATACATTTTTGACACTTTTATACCATACTTGGATTATATTTGAAATAGGAAACTAGTTAATCTGATTAAAAGTTATTTGATTCCCATTTACTAACAATACATTTGGTTCATTGATCGACTTATCATCGTTGATAAACATTAAAAATCAATTTTCTCAATTATAATTAACATTAATTGAAAACTGTTGTTATTATTATTATTGAAAATAAGCATAGAGAAGATGCAGTATAAAATAAATTGATATAGATGTTTGTTTTCAATGATATTTTTAAAAAGAAATTTCTCACCAGGTTTGGGAACAGGCTTTGGAGGGGCTGGCCTGACAGGTACTGACATTTCTAGTTCTGTAAATTTAAAAATTTAATTTACATGATAAACGAAATCATTTAAATTATATATACATTAACATAGTTAAATAATACTACTTACAAAAGTGTACTAAAAGTAATAAATCAAAACAAATTATTCGCTGTTCAATTTTAATTAAGTTTAACCTAAATTTATAAAACTACAATCATTTAAGTAATCAAACTTCCTCTTTCTAAAACTTTCCCCACTACGGAAAGGAATAATGTAATTTTAAAAACTTTGAAAATTCTGAATTAATAATAGTTATTAAAAACTAATAAACTATCATTTTAGTGTAAATTATATATAAAAAAAATTGTATTCGACGATGATCATCACATGGTCGATCACCTGTTAAAACAAATATATTCACCAGATGGCGCTTAAGTATAAGGATCAAAAAAAACCATTTAGATCAAATAGTTTTTACTGGGAAAGTAATATACGTTATTTTTATTTTAGAATAACAAAAGAAAGTTGCACAAAGGATATAAGTAATAAGTATTCTTTATATGCACAAAACAAATAATGAATTGATAAAAATAAAATAGTAATCAATAAATTAGAGAGAGCTATAATTTTGGCTTTTATTTGTAGCTCATTGATTATATATCAACTTTGAAGCATCAAGTATAAATATAAAATTAACGCTTCTGTGAGACCGAAGGACGATAATAACAGGCGTTGGCCTTAAACGATGATCGTCAGATTCTGACACCAATCGGGATTAGTGTTGAACATCGATACATATTCTTCATCTATTTCCCAGTATTTTATCAACTGCTTTAGTTTATTAGCTAGATATTCGATAATATACCGTTCTTTCAATATAAAAACATCCAATGCTACATTGCATAAATTATTTTCTCATCTATAAAGTGGACAGTCATGCTCATGTAACTCCTCTTCTAGATGTCTGTCCATACACACATCCCGAAGAGAGTTACTTTAGCTTGTCAATCAGTTGTCAATAAGCAAAATTTCTGTTTGAGCTGTTGTTTGCCTATTGCTACCATATTACTATATTTATTGGAAATTAATCTTTTAGTCGTTGGCCGAGAAGGAATTTCGTACGAAGATGCTATTTTCTTTACGAAATGTTGAAAAGCTTAACGATCCAAATACTCAATGGCTTATTGTCTTTACACACCATAAATATACGCCCTTAGTTTACCGTATTTTCTGCTGATTCACCTGATTTGAACAATGCTCCTAAACGTCTCAAATATTTTTCTTTGTTTTCCTGGGTAACGATGATGCTTCGTCAGTGTCTTGATAGCGTTTTTCTTCTTTCTGAACTCCAAGAAGTTGTGGATGTTTGCTTTCAAGAGGACACCTATTAGAAAACTACACTGACGGAAAAAAAATCCCAACACCAAGAAAGACTTGTGTTAGATAAACAAGCCTATTGCTACCATATTACTATATTTATTGGAAATTAATCTTTTAGTCGTTGGCCGAGAAGGAATTTCGTACGAAGATGCTATTTTCTTTACGAAATGTTGAAAAGCTTAACGATTCTCGCATATTCTCTGAAAGTCCTCGAGTGTATTTATCTTAAAATTTTTCAGAAAATTATAGTGATGAAAAACACATATCTCAATAATCAAATTTTAAAACATAGTGACTTAATCATAAAAATACTGTTTGTATATAACTAAAATATTTTTCTGTATAAAGTTTTTCCTCTTTTTCGTTTTTTTTTTTTTTTTTTCATTTATAACTCTTTCATAACTTGTCGGATTTTTGCTTTAAGAAGTTAGAATGTGCGAATTTATAAATAAAAAAATTTTTTTGAAAAATAACATCAGAAAAAGATGAATCGAATTCATGATCCGATTTTCTAGCTACACATTATGTTATGGAATCGTTGGCCGTGTGATATCAGCATATTAAAGATTCCGAATTCGAATCTTACTCTGAATCTCATCATAGCTCCGTTTCCATTATTCGAAATATGTAAATGTGTTGCGATGTAATGACATTATTTTTAAAGTAATTAAAGTATCGCTACCTGTTCTTAATGCGTTAAATTTAATGTTATTAAAAAATATATATATTCTTTCTTTCCACGGATGAATTAATTTCGATATTTTTTTTTTTTTTCGCAAATTTCTCAATTAAAAATAGTTCCTTTCTTTAAACGTGTCACTTAATCTCCCATAACAACCTAATAGGTATAAAAATTTTGATGGTGAAAATAACAATATTGCTCGCTTTATTTATTTATTTTTTAAAATTATTATCTAGTTTTGATACGAATGTCTGTAGGGAATTTATAATTTTTTATAAAAATATTACCAGTTTTTTTATGTGTTTCTGTGCTATTTTTATATTAGCAATCGGAGAATACGTGTACTGTATATCTGAATATCTTCTTCGACATATATAAAGCGCTTTTGCATAAATATTTGCGATGTATTCACTTAAAATTCTCTTAAAACGATTGCGATCATCTGCGACACAAAGACGTATTTATTATACTCTCGAATATCTCTTAATATTTTACTCTTTATCCTTGATTTCTTTATACGCCGTATACAAGGTGAAGAAAAACTTCGTCGCAAAATTTTGTGTACTGATAGGGGGCTTCAAAACAAGTCGAAAATGTCTAAGAAACAATCAAAGTAAGTGGGATACGATAGGAGACGCGTCGCATTGCGTCGCTCTCCTACTTATTACCGGGTACTGTCCGTCTAGTTTAGCCGCGACCATCGACGCGAGTACGCGTGCGCTAACTGAACGAGTCCAGTGACAAAAATATGGATGACATCTTCGCACATGGATTTTTTTCAAACGCAAGATAACTGAAGTTAAATGGAAGTTTATTGTAATGTTGAAAGCTAAATGATTAGTTTCGACGTTGGAAATAGTATTTTTAACAGAACTTAATATAATATTAATTCAATAATTTTTATCTAATAAAATACTCTCCCTTTCGCGTTTGGACTCATCCATTTAGCTAGGCGCGGCTTTTGTGGACGGACAATAGTAAAAAGGCGAGCGACGCAATGCGAAGCGTTTTAGCAACGCGACCCATCGCGACGCTTTGTGTACTCGATGATGATTGGCTAGCTTTAAAGAATTATAACTCAAAAATGGTGCCATTTTGACTATATGTTCATTAGACATTTTCGACTTGTTTCGAGGCCCCTGTCAGTAGAAAAAATTTTACGACGAAGTTTTTCTTCGCCTTGTATATATCTGCCAATAAACTACACAAGCATACTTCCTTCATGTATATTTTCAATGCATTTTAACAGTTTCTACTTGTTTTATATTCACTTTAATGTTCCTCTAGCGGGAAGGAACATCACGCTAAATCTTTTTATTTATTGTTTTTGAATATCCTCCATGTCTTTCCACAGTCTTCCTTCCTTTATATACACTTTTCCAAGGCTGTGATCTCTCTTACCATTTACGTGACGTTCTCGATACCTCCTTAAACACGAAATGCACCCAAAAAACTCCCTTATACACCTCTCAATACATTTATATAGGTGTCTCGCAGTACCTCTTAAAACTTTAAAAAAAAAAAGACTTCAGCTTCGTAACAATACGCTAGAACGGTTTTTCTTATATAAAAGTGTGTGAAAAAAGTATCAATAGTAATTATAATAATTAATAAACTCTTTTAATAAATTAAAACTCTTACAAGCCGATATTAAAAGGACGAAAGTGAAACCATTCTGCTTCGACATGTTTTAAGTTTTCCTTTATTATTTTCAGAAGTTTAAATTTCGTTAATTAAAGTAAGAAATACGATCTCTCTGTTTGAAGAACCGTTCGATATGCTTGGAATAAACAAAAGGAGCTCTCTCACACACTCTCTCTCTTCATTAATTAGCATTTTTCTTTTATCTAACATTAAAAAAAAATAATTAAATACGTGCTGCTTCTCTAATAACTCCGTACAAAGTATTAATAATTAATTTAAAATTTCTAAAACTTGCGTTATATAATTTTTATTTTTTTTAAATTAGCAAAACAGTTTTAAAATTCATAATATAAAAATTCTGCACAAAAGGAGAGAAAAGTTACGGAGTTTACTTATCGTGCAAACTTCAGAAGTTAACTCTTTTCGGTATTATTATTATTTCTTCTTATTTACTCTAAATGACTTATTTCTATGTTGATAATATTCTTCAGCGAGAGAGAAAGTAGGATAACTTGTAGTGCAATATAACTTATGTTTTGTTTTCTGTGGATTTAATTTTGCAACAGATGTATGAACATCTTTATTTGTTTTTTTTTTCCTTTACTTTATGAAAATCTGTTTTAAGTATACCAGTTTTTTAAAAAATTCGACTAAATGTAACCGATTTTTTAACCAGTTTTCTGGTGGTAGTCTAAATCTCCACTTTGCACTTTTCTGTCTTCAGTTGATCAGATTATTCTTCAATTTTTTTTAAGCCAATTTATATCGCGTATTTTTTTTTTTATCATTTTCTATCATAATGTCATAAAAGAATGTTTTTCCATTTTAATTTAATTAAATTTTCTACTCTCTATCGATAAAAAATAACAATATGTATATAGTATATACATATTTTTATTTTAATCGATTTTTTTGTGTAGAAGACAATTTTTTAAACAGTTTTTTTGCAGAAAACTATGCTTGCTTAGTGTGTTAAAATATTACTAAAAATAATTAAACAACTGTAAAAAAAATTAAAAAATTCTTGTTTTAAAAATAATTTATACTCTTTTTTTTTTAGTCAGATTTTGTTAAATTATACTACACTTCGCGAATTTTTTGAAACAGTTTTTAACCGGGTTGTTGCAAAAAAAAAAAACTGGGAAAAAAGTTATTCTACTTAAAAGAATTTTTTCCGAATAATTGCAAATTGCAAAAAATGTTTTTTTTTTTTTTTCAGTTAATAGTTCCAGGCAGTTAAAACCCGGTGTTAACCATAGTTTCCAAGCTCCAAACAGGGGGGAAAAAATTACTAAAATTACCAAAGTTTCCATGCCAACTGATTGAGAAGCGATTAATTTTAAGTAGGAAAATTATAACAAGATGTTACGACTTTAAAATTTGGAGTAAATAAGAAAAGATTCTTTTTTTTTCCCCTCGAGTTTTCTTACTTTACACTAAAAGCAAACGTGTTGAAATTGCAAAAAAAATCATTATTTTTCTCGCCGAAAAAATGTCAATATTAGCAAAGTTCGCTTATATTTTATTACCGTAACAGCATTATAAAACTACGATTATTGTAGTAGCAAAGCTTGTAGCAATTTGCTTCTGTTTCAGCATTGTTTGTTGATGTAATGCTAACCACCATTCCGTTATACGATGATATTTCCTGCCGTAGTAGGTTACAGTTCCTCCTTACTGTTATGATAGATGGTTATACTGTACAGATATCAACCGAAGTTGGTTTATCTTCGACTGTAGTTACTCTAATGCCTCCATTTGTTACAATACTAACATATTTTATCCGAAACATATATTCTATATATCATACGGCTGATAGAATAGCGCACCTCCTTTAATAGTTAACAGTATCTTTTGTAAACGGTTTAGAACGTTTAAAGAATTTTATCATAAAAAACGACCCTTTTTAAAATTTTAACACTTCAATTATATCATGCTGTTACGGTAATAAATTGTCAGATAACATCAAAACCGGCGCCATGCTTCTTCATAAAAGAACGGATAGGACTATTTACTTATAACAATATTGCTGCAGTAGCATCGGCGTTATCGTAAAAATTGAAAAGAGCAGCTGCAATTTTATTAAACGTCCGTGGAAAGACCCGGAAATTTTTAATTTTACTGCATCATTCCACATTATATTTACTCGTATCGATAGACTATTATCAACTTTAGTTATGTTAAATAGTTGTAGACGGCCATATTAAAAAAAAAAAGAAGAAGAAGGAAAAAAAAAAAGATCCGATCCGGGATATAAACATTAAATTCCTCTTGTTCGTCGTCAATAAGCGAAAGAGCAAGTGTAAAGAAGCAATTTCACTCTTCAATAAGTGGAAAAAGAGTCGTCAGCTGTGACTCTATGATTTTGTTTAGCAGATATACGACACTTTAATTAAACATTTTTCGGATGATTGTTGGAAATCGTTTAAAACTAAATTGCGTTTTATAGTTTCTGTAGAAGGGGATAGGAAAAAAAAAAAATAGAGAGAACTTTTCCCGTCTTTTCTTCTCTTCTATCTGATTGTCATTTAAAATGACAGACATGATTTGCTTCTGCCATTTAAAATCTTAATAGAGTGTAGTTTCCTAGCTGCTGCCGCTTCGAAAGAATTTCCCGATTGGAAACATTGATAAAAGTAAAATTTAAAGTGATATAGATTAAACGACAGCCCTATTCTCTCCGGTATCTACTCTATATATATATATACATTTAATCGAGTTTTACTCTAAGTTGCGAAGTTTACGACATTGTTAAATAACTAGCAAGCAGAAAATTACGGTAGAAAAAGAAAAATAACAACTTTATAAAGTAAAATATTAAAAATTTTTAATATGTGTTTGCATTTTATAAAAGAAATTCCCAATTAAGTTTTAATTTCTTGTTATTTTGCTGAGAGAATATGCCTATTTATTAAGTTAAACAATACGAGATGACTTAACAGCTAAGGTTAGTATATAAATTCTTCAAAAATTAATAAAAATATTAATTTTTAATTTAAATATTAAAATATTTCAATGTTTGTTCGCTAATAAATCATTTTTTAGAATGCATCTCTACTGCGTTATAGTGCTTGTAATTCTTAATATCTAGAGAAGAGTAAAAAGCAGGTGTTTTTTTATCAAAGCATCACATATTATTCATGATAAAATTAGAATTTTCAAATTATTGTCTGTAACAATATGTGCTATCTCTCATCATTCCACCATGCATCACTCTTCTACATATTCTTACTTCATTAATCATTTTTCTTGCAATATTCATTATACATTCTTTAAAGTGTGTCCACAAATCCTCCACATTGCATATATTTTCATCCATTAGAACCAAGTTTTCATACACCTTCTCATATATATCTTGTTTAACATGCAGGTTTTCCACTTTTACTTGCATCCATATTTCTTTTGTTTCTCCATTCTCTCAGTAGATTCTTCCTAGAGATCAAAGATAATGATATGAACTTATCTCTGACCCTCTCATCATTCTTTTATCCTTCAATCTTTCATCACACACAATCAAGCCAATCATACTCCTCTGATCTCTCTCATGGTTCTACAAGGTACATTGATGGATGGCCTTGTGCCTAAAAAGGTATCTGATACAGACAATTCTTTTTCAGAACAGACTTCTAGTATTTGTTCCCCATTGTCATTCATTCTAGGATCATTATATTTCCTAACCAATCTTTTCATGCTATCAATCAGTTACTCAGTGCTACAACTTTCATTCATCACATCATTCCAGTCACACCAGAATTTATTTTTTTGTTCTCACTTGTGCCATCTACAGGAGTATGCACTACTATCAGAAACCTCTCTGTAGTCCCAGTTTCATTCAGTAGAATTAATTATAACTGTTTTTCTTAGGCTTCTAACTAATAAGAATACCTACTCTAAATACTAAAAGAAGTTTAAGGAACAATATTTTAAAATATAGCTTTTGTTCCAAAATGGAATCACAATGGCAAGACTTTAGATATTCTTAGAACATCTTTGGTTCTATTTAATTTAAGCATTTAAGAGTTGAAGATGGCTAATAAATAACTGAAAACGTTACTCTAATGTTAACCTTTGATTAATAAAGTTTTATGGACTGCTAAAAAGTACTGTAGTTATTTCAATAACCAGTTTCATCCTTACTTATTAGAAGTAGTAAGGATGTGTTTAGATTGCTTATTGTTAAAAAATTGAATAGTTCAGTTATTTAAATCAGAGCATAAGAAAGATCTGTACCAAGTATGCCATTTATATCTTTTTGCCCTTTAGGAGATTATTTGACACAAACAAAACCATAAATGTATATAAAAATTTATTTATCCCTTATAAACAAATAATTTCATTTAATTTTTTTCTGTTTTTTAACAAAAATGAACGAAAATAATGTCTCTTTTATTATATTATTAGTTTAATTGATATAATGTTTTTATTAGCTATTTGATATGTCTGCATAGGAGCTCTTAATAAATGTCTGCATCAGAGGTCCTCAACTTACAATGGAATTGCATTGAATTCTCCAACCACCAGAACTCAGAATATTTAATATGCTTTCAAAAAGTATTAGCATATAATAATGTTGAATAATCACTGTTTATTTTTTAAAACAAGATAATTGTTTATTTCATGCTTATCAGTACTTTATAATCATCATCATCATCATCATCATCATATATATTATTAGTCAAACGTGGTTGGCTGATTGTGATCCTAAATATGGTAGATATCTGATCCCAAATATGATAGATATTTGATTCCAAATATGGTAGATATTAAAATATTTCACATAAAACTCAGCCCAATACATATCATATTTGAATATGGTAGGTATTGGGCGGATATTTTTTGGGCCCAATATCTACCACATTTGAATATGGTAGATATCTGATCCCAAATATGATAGATATTTGATTCCAAATATGGTAGATATCTGATTCCAAATATGGTAGATATCTTATCCCAAATATGGTAAATATCTGATTCCAAATATGGTAGATATCTGATCCCAAATATGGTAGATATCTGATTCAAGATATGGTAGATATCTGATCCCAAATATGATAGATATCTGATCCCAAATATGATAGATATTTGATTCCAAATATGGTAGATATCTGATTCCAAATATGGTAGATATCTGATCCCAAATATGGTAGATATCTGATTCAGATATGGTAGATATCTGATTCAGATATGGTAGATATCTGATCCCAAATATGATAGATATCTGATTCCAAATATGGTAGATATCTGATCCCAAATATGGTAGATATCTGATCCCAAATATGATAGATATCTGATCCCAAATATGGTAGATATCTGATCTCAAATATGGTAGATATCTGATCCCAAATATGGTAGATATCTGATTCCAAATATGGTAGATATCTGATCCCAAATATGGTAGATATTTGATTCCAAATATGGTAGATATCTGATCCCAAATATGGTAAATATCTGATCCCAAATATGGTAGATATTTGATTCCAAATATGGTAGATATCTGATCCGAAATATGGTAGATATGTGATCCCAAATATGGTAGATATTTGATCCCAAATAGCCCAAATATGGTAGATATTTGATCGGAAATATTCCAAATATGGTAGATTTTTTGGGTCAATACCATATAATATAATATTGGGCCAAAAATATCTTCAGACACTGGTTGGATCCTTAAAGATCGCCCAGTATCTGAAGATAATTTTTTGGAGATGTTTTATATCTACAGAAAAATTTTTTCAGAGTTATTTGAATATGGTAGCTATTGGGCGGAGCTCTATGCAAAATTTTTCGTAATTTCCGATAATCTTGTAAAGGGATCAGTTATCTAAATACGATTAAACTATTCTTTTATATAAATTATTTTTGATATATTAAATGCAGTTTACTGTTATTTAAACATGCAGAATTCAAGTTTTTTTTTAAAAAATCAGTTAAAAAAATGTATAATATCCAAGATGTTCCCACGTTTTCGTAGATAAAATAATTAGAAGATATTAAAAATTTATCGAATTAATCCAAGAGAAAAATAAGCGACAGAGTTTATGTCAATATTTGAAAGTTGAGCAGAGTTAGTTAATGATGATAATTATCTCACGCTACCTAAATGAATTTTGACGTCTCTTCCGCATAGCTAATCCTTCTATCAGCAGATTATATTATTATTATTATTATTATTCATTTCTTCTAACATTTAAAGTTTTTACACCATTATGACGCGTTTCGAAAAATTAATAATTATCCACACACCTTTTTTATTTTTTTTTAAACAAAAATCTATTAAATTGATAAACAGTGAAAAGTCTCCGCCCCGATTGAATTATCGCTATGAGCCCAAATATGGTAGATATTTGATCCGAAATATTCCAAATATGGTAGATTTTTTGGGTCAATACCATATAATATAATATTGGGCCAAAAATATCTTCAGACACTGGTTGGATCCTTAAAGATCGCCCAGTATCTGAAGATAATTTTTTGGAGATGTTTTATATCTACAGAAAAATTTTTTCAGAGTTATTTGAATATGGTAGCTATTGGGCGGAGCTCTATGCAAAATTTTTCGCAATTTTCGATAATCTTGTAAAGGGATCAGTTATCTAAATACGATTAAACTATTCTTTTATATAAATTATTTTTTATATATAAAATGCAGTTTACTATTATTTAAACATGCAGAATTCAAGTTTTTTTTTAAAAAAATCAGTTAAAAAAATGTATAATATCCAAGATGTTCCCACGTTTTCGTAGATAAAATAATTAGAAGATATTAAAAATTTATCGAATTAATCCAAGAGAAAAATAAGCGACAGAGTTTATGTCAATATTTGAAAGTTGAGCAGAGTTAGTTAATGATGATAATTATCTCACGCTACCTAAATGAATTTTGACGTCTCTTCCGCATAGCTAATCCTTCTATCAGCAGATTATATTATTATTATTATTATTATTCATTTCTTCTAACATTTAAAGTTTTTACACCATTATGACGCGTTTCGAAAAATTAATAATTATCCACACACCTTTTTAAACAATTTTTTTAAATAAAAATCTATTAAATTGATAAACAGTGAAAAGTCTCCGCCCCGATTGAATTATCGCTATTTATCGATCGGTTCGTGAATGAAAAACTAGCGCTCACTCCGCCCTAATGAGATAATGATGCATAGCTTTAATTATCACTACTGCTCCGCCCTAATGGGCACTTTAACATATTTCATTCCATCGGGACAAAAGAGATTTTTTGTTTCTACTTTTCCGATTTGACACGTCACGTTTAATCGATAAGCGCTCCGCCCAATGGGTTTTAGTATTGATTTCGGATCAACTCCGTTCAGTCAGTTGCTCCGCTCCTTGTTTATTCGGTAATAAAGTCTTTTTTTTTAGTTTATTTTATAGACAATAATTCGGTGTTAATGGTTATACTCCGCCCTGATTAATGTTTGTTTTGCATATTTATAAAACAAATATTAATTAGATAACCACAAGAAGGTGAGATCACTTATTATTAAATATTTTTTCGAAACGATTGGACTCTTAATATTTCTTATGAAGATAAGACGTCGCTAATGTAATCATCAGTTCCGTTCTCCATATCATATTATGGATTTATCTGTTTGAAATTATATACGGAATTATATGACTTCCAAGATTAGAGTTATAGATCCGTGGTTCCAATGTGGGGCGCATGCTCCTTAGGGAGGCAATTTGATTTTTAAAGGGGGGTACTTCGAGAATGAGTTGTTATCAGTGAAGTTTTAGCATTTCTTATGATTTTAGGGGCCTCATATACAGTATATAAATGTATATTGTGACATACACGATTTCTAAGGGGGCAATTCGAGAATGAGTTGTTATCAGTGAATTTTTTGCATTTCTTATGCTTCTAGGGACCTCGTATATAGTATATAAATGTATATTGTGACATACACGATTTCTAAGGGGGCAATTCGAGAATGAGTTGTTATCAGTGAATTTTTTGCATTTCTTATAATTCTAGGGGCCTCCTATACAGTATATAAATGTATATTGTGACATACACATTTTAAAAGATTAAAATCAGAATATAAAGATGTTGTTATTATTTTTTAACAATTTCTTAATGATTTCTTCCTCAGAATCAATAATTCCCTTTCTAAGAGCTTTAAAATCATTTGAATACTTCAAATGTCCTTTCGTTCTTTTTCTCTTTCATAGATGCCATATTCTTTGGAAGTTTGTTTAGACCAAATTAATGGTTTTTTAGTCTTCCTCAACGTGAATAGGAGTTCACGTTTTGAATAATAAAAATTATACGTCACAGGGAGACATCAGGATTTTACAGATATTCAAGTGCTTTTTAGTCTTCCTCAACGTGAATAGGAGTTCACTTTTTGAATAATAAAAATTATACGTCACAGGGAGACATCAGGATTTTACAGATATTCAAGTGGGGCATGGTCAGAAAAAATTTGGGAACCACCACTGTTATAAATAATTTATAACGATAAATACTTCACCCAACCAAATATTCGAAATTAAACAAGTTATGCCAGTCGAATTTTCTTGATGTGCCAGTAACAGTTTCCACAATTTTTTTTTTTATTTTCCTACACGAACTAAGGCATCATGCGACATGTTTTCGTTTTTTGCAACTATATTTTTCGGTGGATTAATTACTTATATCTCTTAAAATAATCTCATCATGGCCCGACAGATATACTTACTACGAAAATTATTCTTATCTGGTTAAAAAATTCGCTTTAATCTCTCTATAAAAAATCCCTCTACGAGAAGAATCTTCCTAATTTTATTACTATAAAGTATCCAATTAAAGAGGAACGTCTGTAATTGTCGTTATTTGTTCAAACTCGCAGCTCTTCTCCAAATTAATATCAAACTTAACTTTCGTTCATTTTTGCTTCTCTTCACAGCGAGTAAACAATTCTGTTTGCTCTTTCGCAAAATTCTTAATTCTTATTAAGATCTTTAAAATTAACAATGGCCGACGTTCTATTTATCTTTATCTCTTTTTTTTTAATCATTAATTCGTATGCAGTAGAATAATAAATGCAAGGAAATTATTTCGTCACGCAAAAATTAATAATCGATTCGTGTTAATTATTAAAAAAAAAATCGTTACTCGATTTTTTTTTAAATTTCGAGATTAATGTTTTTAAAACATTAGCATTTAAAAGTTGAAAGTTTTTAATCCTTTAAATCAACAGCACTCTAAATGGATGATGGAAAAAAAGAAGCAAAACTACATTTTCTTGATTTGGTAACTTATCAAAAAAAAAAAATTTAAAATTATATAAATGCATAAGGGAGTAGAGCAAATGCTTATATAGTGAAAAGCAAAACTACATTTTCTTGATTTGGTAACTTATCAAAAAAAAATTTAAAATTATATAAATGCATAAGGGAGTAGAGCAAATGCTTATATAGTGAAATTGCAGGTGTTTTCCACATCAACGAAGCAAAACGGTCTGAGTGTTCATAATTCCATTCGTGTCTACTTCTTACCTCCAAAATAGAAGATCCCTTCAGTGAAGAAGAGAACTTTTCCGTTTCATTACTTGCACCGTTTGTCGTTACGAGTTGGATAACGACGAGAACGAGAAACAAAGCAGAACTAAATGCTCCTATTGAGAGTATTATTGTTGCCTTGCTTCTCTCTTTTACGTTTTCTTGTCCCCTTTCAAAAAATGACTAGCAATCCTTCCGGATGTTTTTTTTTTTTATATTAAAAAAAAGAAAGAAACTTCTGGTCGACGATAAGATTTTATTTTATGCATATTTTAAGCGCCCCCTTTCAAAAAATGACTAGCAATCCTTCCGGATGTTTTTTTTTTATATTAAAAAAAAAGAAAGAAACTTCTGGTCGACGATAAGATTTTATTTTATGCATATTTTAAGCACAGTTCTGTATTTTTTTTTTAATGTATCGGGAATAACTATTAAATTTTGAGCTGTAAAATCGTGATTTGAAAACTGAAGAATTCAGATAAGACTTGTTATTTTTAGAAAGAAAAAAATTATTATTATTATTCATAAATTATTTTTTAAGAAGCATTATTAGCTGGTAAACATCTTGCTGTGCACATATGAAAATTTAATACTCTCATCTTTCTTTTGCTCTTACTTTTATAAATATATATATAAGTTATATATATAAACACAACTTGTTTCTCAAACAATAAGAATAATTTATAAAAATGTGTTTTAAATATTAAATAAATTCTTTAACATTGAACTATGGAGGAAAAAGAAAAAACTTATTTGCTCTAGGAAAATATGAAGAAAATTTGGATGGAAGGCTGAACAATCGAATATTAAAAAAAAATATTTTTTCATGCGACATAGAAATCAATAGCAAAAGATTTAGAATAATAAATAAGGCGAATTTCTTACTCGAATCTTGGAATATCATCACTATCGTCATTTCAGAACATTAGCTATTTTTACAAGATCATTTTGCCTATTTAATTGTAAAATATCTCGAGAATCAAATAGAGTGGTGCCTCGCAATTCGACATATGAGTTTCGCGGGTTGGCGCATGTGCGTGCATGGAATTTATGATGTCATTTGCTATTTGTCAGCTCTTTTTGGGCTACTTTGCTGTTTGCCCGTGTTGTTTCTGTTAATTTTCAATTCTACATCTTTCAGAAAGTAAAAAAATGTATTGTAACCATAAATTTTCACAAAATAGGGATGGGGCCTAGAAAATTTTGCAACAGATCCAGATAGTGATGATCACTTGCAATACTGAACGGTGCCTGTGAGGTGCAACCTCCACAGGCCCCCGTACAATTACTACACATTTGAACTAATGCTTAATAAAATATATATGTGCAATTACTACACACTTGAACTAATGCTTAATAAAATATATAGTAATAAATTTGCAAGATGAGCTATTATTATACGATATGCTGTTATATAAAGTATTATAAGATTAGATCCACAATATGCTGTGTTATATAAAGTATTATAAGTTAGATTAGATCACAACAGTATATTTCCGCTCATTTATATGAGCGGGGAATTGATCACAACAGTATATTTCCGCTCCTCGTATATAAAGTATTATAAGATTAGATCACAATAGTATATTTCCGCTCATTATATGAGCGGGTAATTTCTAGTAAAAATAAATACAATAATCTGTTAATAAAATGGAGCGGGGAATTTCTAGTTAAGAGAATTTAGGAAAATTGCTAGATCCTTCCTCAGGTAATTTCTAGTATATATATAAAACTAAAGAAAATGCAATGTAAATACAGAGATGGAATGTTTAAATTATTTTCCTGTGTCCATGTTTCTAGCATTGGATAAAGTAAAGCAATAAATAAAACAATCAATAAAACAATTGTTTACCATCTTGAAGGATCTGGGTTCAATTCTAAGTCTCACAAATCTTTTTTCAAGAAGGGTCTAGTCTCAGACTCATTGAACCTCATCCTTCAATTTTCCAATTGAACCCAATATAGATGTTGGACAGTCTATGAGGGGCTTTAAAAGAGGCTGCTGCCAAAAGTATTCATTAGCAACTTAATTCAAACTAATCTAACCAAATTTTTAGCAAATATAAGCAATTATTTTTTAATGCCACTTTTCAATCATTATAATAATCAGCCAATGATTGAAAAGTGGCATTAAAGAATAATATCCATTCTAGACTCAACTACAAATTATCCATACCTGTAGTAGAGACAATAGAACTGTACAGTAGATGAATTGAACTTAATAATCAAATTAATCCCTTGATATAATTTTGCAAAAATTTTAATAATTTGAAAGAATTTAAACTAATTTTAGCACTATCTTGTAATTAATAAATATACAGTATTAATGATTAAATCAAAGAGTAGCACCATCTACGAATTAATAATTAAAATAGAATTTATTAATTAATTTATCTGAAGAAAAAATCTGCCTCAGCCAGGGGACCTTTGGGTTACCATCCCAATGCCATGATATTGGGATGGTAACCCAAAGGTCCCTGGTTCAGTCCCTGGCTGAGGCAGATTTTTTTTTTCTTTACATAAAATTATTTAATAAATTCTAGTTTAATCATTAATTTGTAAATGGTGCTAAAGTTAGTTTAAATTCTTTCAAATTATTAAATTAATTTTTAATTAATTAATTATTTAATTTCAAATTTCCATTAAATTATATCAAGGAATTAATTTGGCAGTGTTAGATTCAATTGGAATAATTTCCTTGAAGTCTGGCTAATAATGTTTATGTAGATGAATCAATTCTCGGGCCAGATCCATCAAAAATTTTTTCAGAATCATGGAATCTGAATTTCATACTTCCATGCATTTAGGATAGGGTTGAATGGGTTGAGCTGGGATACCTAAAAATATAAAGGTATGAGACCTGAAATTATATATTAAATCTGCATGGTGGTTCTGATGAGGTCATTTATGATATAGAGAGTTGATTTGCCGACTTCTACAAAGATGGGATTAAATAATTGTTCCACAGGTATGAGAAGTGTGTGACCCTAAGAGGTGGATATGTAGAGAAGGAAGAGTTGGCAGACCAAATTTCAGATCCCTAGCATATCTGTGTCATGATAAGTATAAGAACTTTTTGGTCTTCTTTCATATACACATCATATATACCTATACTAAAACATAATGATGATGATATCAGAATAACTATTTTTACATTATCCATTAAATTTTTAAATTTTAAATTAAAATTCAAACATTTAATTACCACACATATACAGGCAAGTCCCCAACTTGCATAGAGCTGTACTTAAGTTCTGATAAAAACAAAAATATACTGATCATATTGGATAAAGCTATCATGAAGTTGATACAAGCATTTTTTTCCTAATTTCATCATTTATCATATATATATATATGCTTTATGGGCTTATTAGGTTAGTTTTAGTTAGCAATTCGGGCCTAGACTTGGACCTTTCCTGAAAAACTGAGAGTGTGGGACCCAGAATTGAATCCATATCCTTCAAAATGATAAATGACTGCTTTATCTTTGCAACTTATTCTTTAATATAACTATTTTCAATGTTATATCTGTGTAGCATAGTCTAGGGTACTGTTTTTTGACATATGTTTTGACTTGCATAATGTTTTGCAGAAAGATCCACTTCAGCAAGTCAGGGATTGTCTGTATTATAAACTATTGCTTAATCATAAAAAGCAATGTTTGTCTGTGTATTGTAACCATAAATTTTCACAAAATAAGGATGGGGCCTAGAAAATTTTGCAACAGATCCAGATAGTGATGATCACTTGCAATACTGATTCATGACAAAATTAGCTCAGGTTTGGGGCATTTCAGAGTCATGATGAAAATTACATTTTTAATTTAACTTTTCAGATTTAAATTTCAGTTGTGTCTGGATTCTTCAATTCCTTAGGAAGATTTAAAATTAAAATACTGTTAAAGTTTAGGAAAATGATTCTGAGATAGTCATGATCCAAGTAATTTTGACAAGTGGGTGCTAGGTAGCTGATAGTGTCATACATGATTGGAAATATGTGTCAACTCAGCTACCAAATAAGCAAAAAATATTGTGTTTTTGACCTAATCAAAAGAAATAACAAATCCAACGGCATCATCTTTGGAATCCCAAAGACGATGCCATTGGATTTATTATTACTTTCATTGTTGGAATGAAATTCTGGTATGGCTTATGTGACAATATATGTCATTATAATGGTGTAATAGTGAGTATTTTGTTCATATATATATTAGTAAATGATAATTATGTGCCAGAAATACCCAAGCAATCATGCTATTATAATATACAGTAATACCCCACTTAACGTGAAGGATGCATTCCAAATTTTCGTAACGTTAAACAGGGTAGGTCTTTGCAAAATATGGGATCGGTGAAAAATAAATACAATTTATTACATTTTATGAAATTCATTTAATAATATAACTTAGAATTACATAAAAAATACAAAACTTTGAAAAAAAAATTTTCATCAATTTTTTAAAATATTTAAAATTTGAATAACGTTATAGTGAAGTAGCGTTAAATGGGGTAACATTAAGCGGGGTATTACTGCATGTTGATAGCAATATCAGATTTCAAATATTACACTTCAGTTAATTTTAATTCTTTTCTCTTCATTTATATTATGAAAAATGATTAAGCCTTTGCTATTATATCTTTTTTTATATACAATGTATATATTTTTTGTTAAAATTGTATCTTATTTTAGTTACAAAAAAATTATATTATTATTAATTAATGTCATTTTTTGATAAATAAGATGAATAATATGCAATTTTAATTATATAGTGGACAAAAAATGGTTTTAAATCAAACAAAAGAAGTAGTTGTGATTCTTGGACTTGATGATCATGGTTATCTCCAAGTTGAAAATTCTTCAGGAAATATAATCTCTCTTCACTCTGATGGGAACAGTTTAGACATGATGCGAAATTTGATAATACTAAAGACATGATAAGTATTTCAATAGTGCATCAAATTAATTGATATTTTTATTTTAAAATATATATAGTATTTTTGTAAATAGTTACTGTACATAAACCACAATTCTTTTTGTTTTAATATATTGTTAATTTTTCTGGGAACTTTTATGTTGCAGTTATATTTTGCTTAAAGCATAGTAAACTTTCAATTTAACAATAAATTATAATAATAATTTTGAAATTATTATTCAGTGGAATCTTTTTCATACAACAGTCCAATAAATAAGTTTGGAACTTTTGAATATATAGTGCCAAAACCTCATCCTTAAAATTAATCCAAAATCAGCCTTGTTTAAAGGATACAAAAGGACAAAAGTGATACATCATGGTGAGTTCTCATTGTAATATTTTTATTAAAAAAGTTGTGTGTTATCTACAGTTTCAGTGCTGAAAAATACTCAAGATATTTTTAAATGTTGACAAAACTTGGTGCTCTGTACATTTTATAAACAACAAATTTAATATTTATGAATTTCATCAATATTACATGAGTAGATTACTTCATTTTCTATATATGAAATATTTTTTCTTGAATTTATATTTTAATAAAGTTTTTTATGTAGAAATAAAAAGTCAGTAATTTGTGTTTTTAAATATTATGTTTTCAAAATATTTTTATTCAAAAATTGGATACAAATTTGGAGGGAATTTGAATGAAAAATTGTTATTGAAATTTATTTTAATCAAAACAATTCTAGAACATTCTTTTCAAGTAAGGAAAAAATCCATTATTTCATTTTCATCCGAATATTGAAGTAATGGCATAACATCTTGTGTCTGATAGTGTCTCGTTTGATTCACATCATTAAACCGTGAATGGCGTAAACAACTAATTTCATTAAATTGGACAGAATCTAATTGCATCATTTCATAATTAGTATTGGTATAGTTCTTGTTAAAAGTTTCATCAGTTGGTGAGCATGAAATAGATGTAGCCATGGTATCTAACACCTCAAAATCTGACATATTACATTCAATATTACTCCAACAGATTCTTCCTTCTGATAACCACTGTTGTTCACTTTGAAAATTTTCTGAGAAAAGACTTAAATCTTGAACTGTCTTTGCAGTAAGATTTATAGTTAAGGATGTCTCTTTCCCTCCATCAGTTTGCAACAATCCTAGCTGTAAATCATCTGCTTCTACATCACTTATATAAATAAAATGTGTCAGGATTTTTATTTGTATTACATCATTGCACAAAATTATAATTAATAGTAATCCTTACCTGATAACATAGTTAATACTGACTATACAATGTGGTCTGGAAGATCTTGTGTTGTGAATAATGGTTGCATGACTTTGTATCCATATCCAGCCACCTCTGTTATGAAGGAACCGATAATATTTTGTCGTCACTTGACCTTTAGTTAAAACTGAAAGAAAAATATTGTATTTTGAATTTTTAATAATTCAAAATAAAATCAATTAGCTTCAAAACTTACGTATTTCATGTGATGATCGAAGATTTAAGCAATCAAAACCATGCACATATTGGTATAGCGTATGTTCAATTAGTTCTTGAGGTTCGTATCCAGTAAGATGTACAACTCTATAATATAATTATATTGTAATTTAAAATACCGAATCATAACAAAATTTGATTCTATCCGCCTTACTCCAATATGAAATAATTTAGATATGTGAGCAGTAGGTACAGTTTAGAATAAGGACAGAATAGCATCGATCGAAAAGGCGTTATAAATGGAATAAATTTTCTAAACGAATGATTTAACTCCAACCAATGCAGATGACAAAAACATGGATGATTAAATAAAAGTAGTTACCCGCATATAGTACTTTAATCAGTTGGCGCTGCCTTCTCGGAATTTGCATAGCTGGATTCGTCGCACCACGGGATACATAAATGACAAGCAATAGAAAAATGTGAATATAGTACAGTAGGTGATCGGTTAACGAACAGTTCGGATAACGAACACTTTTTTGATAGATTTTTATGTTTGGTTAACGAACACATGTTCGGATAATGAACACTTCACAGAACAAACTGGAGGGACCTGTCGGATTGACGGAATGACAAGTCAGCCCGATGGCTGCGTGGTAAAGCTGTGGTTTAACATTCTGGAGGATCCGGTGGTCCCACTTCTCCAATTTTTCAAGAGGGATCTGGGCCAGGCCCGTTGAAACCCGTTCTTCCGGTTGACTCCATCATGGGTGTTGGTCAGCCTATGATGATGGCGGCTCTATAAGTGACTGCCTCCAGTTAAAAATATTCCATGAGGATATTTCTCTTCACTAACCTAACGGAATGACAGGCTTATGCCTTGCGCGTTGGTGGACTTATGGATAAGGATGGAAGAACAGTAATTTTTCCCGATTAAAATGAACTCGGAGACAACGTAAAACAAATCAAAGATTTATTAAAGAAGATAAGAGAGAGATTTTACAATTTTTTTGGTCTTAGAATGGTACCCATACCAAGTTGAGGTCAATAGGCTTGGGGATCTCTACCACGACAATTCTATTAATCACTTCCGAAAAATCCTGAAGGAGAGAGAAAAGCCATCGACATTGGACAGATTCTTTAACGAAAAATAAACATAATAGATTAAAATGCAAGACTATGTATGTATATATTATTGTTATTACATATAAATAAACATATTAAGAAATTATATAATTTTTTATTTGTTTTTTGGGTCTCCGGAACGAATTAATCAAATTCCCATAAAAACCTATGGTAAATCGATGATCGGTTAACGAACAATTTGGATAACGAACATTGTCTTGGAACGGATTATGTTCGTTAACCGATCATCCACTGTATCTTTCATTTTGTAATACGTCTTGGAAACTATTAAACTATATCATTATCTGCTGCAGTTTGAGATACACAATTAGAGAATCAAACTATTAATTTAAACATTCCTCCTCCACCTACTGGTAATTAGTCGAGTTTTATTGAATTAAAGATTCATTCCAAAAAACTGTATAATAGAAAAATTAAATATTCGCCCCCTATCAACAAATGATTAAAAGTATGAATCTACAATTCCGTTTTGTTAGATACATTTTTGAAACGAATCTTTTCCCCCGCAAAAGCTTGTCCCCCGAAGACGAAAGCCGAAATTGAAGACAGGCGGTCCAGATTCGTATGGGGGTCCCACCGCGAGCTCCCAGTGACGGATGGGGTACCGCCGAGGCAGTTCCGATTCCTTGTAGGAGCCCCCAGTGACAGACCTCGGAACCACCAACGCGAGGGTCCCCTTTAGGAGCCTTTTACTCCACGCGGGGTCGGACGGTGGGGCATATTCTAACCCCTACCCACGGGTAAAAATGTATCTTTATTTTCGAGCAACTTTTCAATATGGTTACGCGCACTGATTTAAGTATTACGTGTGGGTAAGTATTTTTTATATAGAAAGTTCATTAATCATTTTACATCTCCCCCACCAAATATAAATATGACTTTTTCTGAAAGTTTAGTCAATTTATCATCATTTTTCCATCGGTGCTATTCTGGTGCCATCTGTATTTTGGATTCTTACCAAGCACTATATTTTGATAGAAAAATTTAGGGTGATCAATGAAGGTGATGATACAATCGGCCCTCAATATCCCGGGATTAATTCCAGGAACCCCGCGGATGCTGGTGCCCCTTATATAAAACGGCGTACTATTTGTATATAATTACGCGCATCTCCCGTATACTTTAAATCATCCGCAACTGACTGATAATATCTAATACAATGTAAATTTATATAAATAATTGTTATAATGTATTGTTTAGGTCAACTATAATTAGGATAAACTGTTATTATCCTACTGCTTCCAGTGCTTATTAACAGTTTACTCGACGGAAATACTTTCGAGTACAACATAACCATTTTCAACGGTTCTGACATTTAAAACTTAATTCTGTCTCAAATCTTCACTAAAGCGGTAGAATAAAACTTTGTTTTTATCCTACCGCTTTTAAGCGCTTCCTAACACAATTTTGATAAAATAGTTAAATTTGGATTTTAATTGGATTCTTTCGAAATTCCTTAGTTAAAATATTCAGTTTCTCCAAAACACTCGGATGATATCGAGATCGGTAACACGCCATTTAATAATTTAATAATCGATATCGAGATTATTAAAACTTGGCTCAAACAATACCATAATAAATTGAGACTAAACAGTTTGGTGAATTTTTTCTCTAAAATCTGACCAGATTCAACATTTTCTAACGCCGATTTCAAGAAACCTGGTCGACATCTGGGAATTATTTTGGATGGGTCGATCACCAAATTGGAAAATTAAAAAGGGATTCATCCGGGAAAATTTTAAATCGGGCCTAATATTCCGATTTATTTCGCGTAATTCGTACTTACTTTGTATCTATTTGGTGGCTTCAGAGTATTTGATAGACAGTTCGAATACGAGAATATTCGGAATCGTCCGTCTTTTCGCTACCACAAGCATCGACCAGAAAAGAATTTACAAAATCTTCCATCGTTGTTCGATATACTCGGACGAATTTAGGCACGGCCTTTATGGGCCCCAGCCCAGGGCCCGTTCGATCAAAGGGCCCCTCGGCGGTCAAAAAATAAATAAATAATTTAAATTAAAAATTTAAGAAAAAAATAAATTATACAAAATTTTTCGTATCTAGATAAACTTTAAGTGGTTAGTTGGCCACACTATCGGGTTTGAATAAAAGATGAAATATCGATGTTTTAAATGACAGTAAATACGGCTGTGTCGGTAGTCGGTAAAATCAAAATATAATTTGTCAGTTATGCAAATAATGTGGCCACATAGGAATGGGCTAGCTCTTCTGGTGACTCCTCTAAAGCGTATTAGCGTAGCGTAGCTCTCACCATTATAGGTTAATTCGGATTAATTGGGTAGGCCCGAAAGCCAACGGTCCGTAATCCAAAACTTTATCGATAGGCTAAGTCGTAATCGTCCTTCCAACAAATCACCCGACTTTCTACCTTACCGTTCTCCAAACAGCGCCGGTTCTAGATATTTTACCCGAGGCAACATTAGAAAACGGCGCTCCTCACATTAATACATAAGCGTATCCGATACCCGGGAATCGGCACCGGTTTTTCTCCCCCTCCCTTAGAAAAATACATGGACCGGCATCAAATAAGTATAATTAAACCGCTGCGGTAAGTCGGGCCTTAGACACCGATTCTGGATCCTCCAGAAGTTCGGTGGGGGCTGCCATCGTAAATTATAATAAATTTAAAATTAAAAAAAAGCACCATCCGAAATTAAATCTCGCTTTCAAAACGATATTTATTTTTATACTTTGGTGAGTACAAGTAAATAAATAGTCGGGCCGACCTTCCTTAACGGTCAACTTTAATTCTCTAACGTGTATGTCGGTTTGCCAGATATATTAAGACTCGCGTTTCTCAAACTTTTTCGGATTATCGCCCCTTTTACGGCATATATTCCCGTAACGCGTCAAAAACCATAAATTTGAATAATAAACTAGGTGTTTAAAATTTGTTTTCTAAACAAAAATGTAATGAAACGAGAGTAGCGGGTTTTTAATATAAAAAAGAATGCGCTCGGCTAATTTTTCCACATCTATTAATAAGCCCCGTTCGATCGTGCGTAACAGAGTTCGGCACTAAGTCCACGGGCGCGGCTTATACGTATAAATAAGGTTGGTAAATAAATAGGCATTTCTATTCGGCGTCGACCTCGCAGATAATGGCTTACATTTATAACGATAAATAAATGGTACCGGTAAGATTATCTATTCGGCGGAATGCCACTATTATTAATAAATGTCCCATGATTATAATTACCGTATATAGAGGTGGCGGGCAACTTTCTCCCTTTCGTTTTAGGCCAATGACGTCGACGAGCCCAAAGGGTTAAATTAATACTTACGAAAATTAAAAAGAAATTTAAAAACATGGATAATACGGTCGAAGGGGGTGGTTTCTCCGGATTAAAAATATTATTTATCCCACAGATTTTCGACTGATTCTCCGGAAAAAATCTACATTCACCGAGTTTTTTTTGAATAACTTGAAGTCGATTACGTCCAGGGTCTCGGTCGATTTTTTTTGTCAACAGATGACGCCATTTTCCACTCGGTAAGAGTACCGAGTGGCGAGACGAAACCAGCCTTTCCACAGGCTGGCCATCCCCGCGGAGGGGTCAGCCGAATGGTGGAGGACGGGGATCGACGGGCCGGGCCCGGACCCCGTGGAGGGGTCAGCCGAATGGTGGAGGACGGGGATGGACTGGCCGGGCCCGGACCCTGTGATAAATATTTTCCAGGGGTGGGACGCGAGACTCGAACTCGGGTCCTCCAGAGTGGAAAGCCCAAGCGTTTCCACGCGGCCAATCCGGCCGACTATCGTTAATAATCGCAGATATTAGTAACTCGGATGGCCCGCCCGGTAAGAAGAAAATGGCTGGTTATTCCGCCCGTGGCGCTTCTAACCCGTATTAACCAGGGAAGATATAGTAAACTAGAGAGCCTACAAGCAGAGAGTGGCCATAGAGGAGGTAATTTTTTATTGGACACTTACAGTCACGTGACTTAGGCCGCCATTAGTTTTCCAAACAAACTATATTCTGTATTGGATTTGTATGCTTCGAGATATATCGTTTATCATCTAACCTTTATCGAAAATTAAGGTAAGTGATCTTATTAAATGACGTAGTTATTTAACATTCTATGTTGTGTTTATTAACTTGTTTATTTTTTAAAATAAAACTACAAATTTCAGATAGACCTAATGACACTGCTTGTTTATTTTTTAAAATAAAACTACAAATTTCAGATAGACCTAATGACACTGATATTAATTTTTTTTCTTCATTTTTACGACGTATTGCTTAAATTTTGAAAATCTTATATTTTTGTTATTTTAGTTTTATTTTTTAACATCCTTTACAATAGTTT
>AYEL01044597.1:0-52196 GCA_000484575.1 Olivierus martensii
TTTTTTTTCATTTTATCTAACAGTACAGCATTGTTTTTGGCCGTATAATGAAACATTGCGGGCCGTAAATCGAAAAAGTGCCATAATTAAAAAAGGCCGTTATAGCGAAATGCCGTATAAAGAGCGGCCGTATAGCAAGGTATGGGTATACTGTATTTTCTGAGGAAACACTCGTACTTATTCTTTTTTAAAAGCTTTCCCGATAACCCTGCATTTTCACAAACTTGGCCACCCTTTGGTCCACATTAGGCCGAGTTTTCGGGACTCTACTGTATTAGGATTTAACACTTCGAGTGTTAAGTCATAACCATATTTAACTAACTTGTTCATTTCTTTGGCTTGCACTATTTTAATGCAGAAAAATCTGCTGTTACAATCTGGATGTGATCAGTGAAAGATGGATAGTATAGTTTTTGATTTAATTTGCACTGATTAATCCAGCTATTTCTCTCACATTTCAACAGATGAACATCATCAATGACATAAAATAATGGTCTTTTACTATCACAAAGATGCTTATATGCAATTCTCAATTTAGGTGATGAAGAGAATATTGATATTGTTTTTTCTATTAATTGATTTATTGTCAGTGCTAATGCAAATAACTTTAAATCCAATTTCTTCCAATCCAGTAATTATTTTAAGCAAATGTGCATGCAAATGATCTGTTGTAATATTTCATTCTGGTAAAATATGTACAACATCATTAAAAGTAGAAAGCAATGCTTGTACCATAAAAACATGAGTACTATTTGCTGCAACATCAGAATCAATTGAATTACCAACAATATCCTCGCCTTTAAAATCAAAAGCAGGTTTAAGATGAACTTCATCCATAAGTAGGATTATAGTCCTATCTAAATCAGACAAATTCTTGAATTTCATTCTGATATACTGCAAAAAAGTCTGCTCATTTTGCTCTTTAGATGGATTTGTTTAAATTCTGGTGCATAAATGCTTGAGTGTGTTTGGATGGGGCATTATGATATTACCAGTATTGCATACACATATTAAAACATGTGGAGATATTGAAAAAATAAAGTAAAAAATATTAGTAACTTGCTAGTATATTCATATGCTTGCTTTTTGTCTCCAGGTTTATTGATCTGTTCTTGTAAGAATGAAATTGTATATTCTTTGTCAAGTATTTGTAATTTTAAACTGTTTACAAGTTCATCAGTAATGTCCATTAGGAAATCCACTTTGGACAAACACTTGAACCCAAACTGGAAACTGCTTCAATAAATATAGAGAACTCATTGAAATTGTTACAATGAAATGGAATTTTAAATTGACCTAACTTTGTGATAGATGTGTTTGCCATGAACAATGAAACTTGCAAATTACTATTTACTTGAATACATTTTGATAAGCTATGAATATTTCCATTCTCCATGTTCAATTCACATATCAATATCACATCTTTTTTTAGCTTATAAAAATTATTTGGTAGGACATACAAATTCAGTTTCCTGTCCAGTTCATCAAGGGTTTTAATTAAATATCTGCAGTTATATTCTTGTTCAAATAGAATGCTCTCATCTATGGCTCTTTGTAGTTGCTCATTTTTTAACTGCTTTTTTCTGTCATCTGGATATTCTTGGTTGTTTCTCTCTGAGCTGGACAAATATTCTTGGCATTGTGGCATTATTTTGGGATAAGCATCATTCTTGAGTCAGGACACTTCAAAGATGCTTTAATAAGTACTCCAGTTTTTTCATCATATGCTTCTGTATGGTGAATGATATCATGTTCTAGAAAATGCTGTTCACATAACTGGAAAACAAATTATATGAATTTTTGTTTATAAATTATCAACTTTGCAATAAATAAACACCAATTATTGCTATTATCTACAGTAGTTTTCCAAACTTTTTCTTATGGAAACATTGACCACACTAAATAATTTTAGATAACACCTATGAGGTCCGTGCCCTCGTGGGTTCGGGACACCATCCCCCGCGTTAGTCGACACCTGAACTGTAGCTGTTAGTTGATACGTAATATCCACTTCCCATTTAAATCGTTGTGTAAAACAAGGCAAATACCAATCCATTTTAAGGATAACACACTTTTATTAATTATTAATACTAACAGAATTTATCTTTGGAACAAACAATAATTACTTTCTGGTGACTTCTTATTTATCTCCTTCTTGTTAAAGTCCAAACTGACTCCTTCCTTTGAGTGATGCTCAACAATTCTCCAAAGAATTCCCCGTAACAACACTGCTCCACGGACAACCACGTTGGACAGACGAAAAAAGCTACAAAGTCACCATACATAAATGGCAAAAGCATTAAACATCACCACAAAACGCACCAGTAGTCGCCAGACAAGAATACAAACTGTGTCGATAGTAACACCACCAACCGTACTTATAGTACGTAACATTTACATAATTATATAATCCAATTATAATCCAATCTAAGCTATTCAATTATTAATAACATTATAATATCAAAAAGTAATAATTACATATTCTCTACATTTGTTAAAATAAAATAATAAAAAAAAACTTCTCATAATTGTTCAAGTGGCAAACAACATCCAATATGGCAGCCTCCTGAGACAGCGGGATCGGTGGGTTCCTCCCTCTCCTAACACACCTTTCTATACATACAAATATACTGTACACTACTTTATGCGGGATCGGTAAGTTCCTCCCTCTCCTAACACACCTTTCTATACATACAAATATACTGTACACTACTTTATAAACACTCTTCTAGAATAAATAAATATGCAAGATATCCATCCACTAAGTTTAAAGCAATTATGACAATAAGAATTGATTAATAATTAGTAATTTAAAAATATTTTTATAATTGTATAACCAAACTATTGCACAATTAATAATGCATTCAGAGCTAGATCTTAAGAGAAAGACAAAGACAAACATATTTTCTTAACTTACCTGAGACAATGGAGTTGGCTGAAAATCATCACGTTTGATAGCTGAATTCCACTTTTTTCTCAAATTATCTGACTTTGAAAAAGTGAACACAGATACTATAGGACCTCCCTCATAGTTGCCATTGCACCTTGGTACGCAACACCAATGTGGCATATTAATATTAACTTTAACAAGTTAAAACGAGATACAAAAACAATAAAATACAAAGCAAAAAGAAAATCACGTGGAAGCGTTCTTCTAGTATGAGGACAAGGCTGGTCTAAAGGCTGGTCTACTCGCTATGACGACATGAATGATGACGGCATTGGTTGGAAGGCTTTCTCTATAGTGGGTGTTGGCCTTGCACCACAGACTCCTACTACAAAACAAACAAACAAAAACAAACTTTTCATCATCAAATTTTTAAAAAAAATTCAATCCTGATTTTATTTATCCAGCTTTTGCAAATTGGTTTTTTTGTGTGTAATTGTTGAAATATGTCCTTTTGGTAATTACTCCTAAATTTTTTCAGTTGTGAAATATATTTTTAAATTACTTGTAAACAAACATTGTTTATATTTGAATGGTTTGATAGAATTTGGATTTTTTTTTACTTCCATCCTGTCAATTTTATAGTATAATCTATCAAATGCTATTCCAGTTATGCAATTCGATAAATGATATTTTGAAATTAAAAAAAAAAAATCAAATTTTTCATAAAATGAGCTATAAAATGCTGAAAATTAAAAAAAATATTGTAGATAGAAAATAATGGTTAATTCTGTTAAACTAAAATATATTGTAATCATTCATTTTTTGTTTTAATATCATCAAAATTTAGAAGAAAATTGTGAAAAACTAAATGTAAACATCCTCAGGCCATTTAAAGGGCGTGGCAATTTGTAGCTTTATAGCAGCCAAGCCTACTTTGCATGTGGTTAAGAGGTATTGGTTCTGGAATTACAATACACCAGCAGTAATCCAATTAGAGGAACAGAAAATATATTTTAGCTGTTTATGTGCTAGATGAGACTATTTTCTTATATGTTAAGATTTTTACATATATTGAATAAATAAAAAAAATTTATAAAAGGTACTGCAAAACATTGTGTAAATGAAGTAAGGACAAGTTAATAAATATGAAATATTAATAAAATAACAATATTTCAATGAATTCATATAATTTTTAAATAATTATATGATGTAACTTTATTCAATAGAGATATGTAACATGGTTTTTTATAAATATTTTCTGAAAATTTCAGCCAAATTTTTTTATTCATGGCTTATTTTGTTCAGAGAAACTGTCTGTATCTAAAAATATCAACTATTTTGTTGGATGTCTAAAATTTCATATAAAAAAATTTGTTTTTTTGTCAATCTATATACAGATGAGTCTCTATAGTCCAACACTCTGTGAATCATCATGCTGTCCATGTGAAATTTTCATGTCACAACTTGTTGATGTGCAAGAAAGAGAAACTAATGTAAACAATTTGTCAGTCGCTATTCGCTTGTTGCTCAGGTTTATAGTTGAACTAATTTTTAAGTTCAGTACACACTGATTACTGTAAAATAGTGTTTTTACTGTATCAGTGTTTGTTATTTATCTTTACATAATGTTTTTACTGTATCAGTGTTTGTTGTTTATCTTTACATAATGTCACAAACGGAAAAAGTGAAAAACGAAAACACGACATTGACTGTGATCGAAAAATCAGAAATAATTAAAAAACTTGACTTGGAAGAAAAGTTTAGTGATTTGGCTTTGTTTTATGGTATTGGATGAGCCACCATTGACATTAAAAGAAATTGGGATAAAATTGAGGGATTTGTGAAAGATTTGAACAGCAAGAGCAGTGATAGGAAACTTTTAATAAACTGAGCATATTCCTTTGTGTAATTCCATTTTTTTTTCATTGAACATCCAATAATCTGACAAGCCCCAGAACCATTTGTGTCGGATTAGGGAGACTCTATTGTACATAATAAAAAATTGCAAAAAAGATAAAATTTCAAAAAATGCTTTGTGTCGGATTAGGGAGACTATTGTACATAATAAAAAATTGCAAAAAAGATAAAATTTCAAAAAATGCTTATATTGTTAGAAAGAGAACAAAAATCTGTAATAAATATTGAAAATTTCAAAAGATTTTGATGAAAATTAAGCAAGATTTCACAATTTTAATTTTCATATTTTGTTTTTTGCATATTAATTAGGTTTAATTTTAAAATATTGGTGGCCATTCAAAAGGTTAATATGAATCATAAGACACACACTAACTTTTCAAGAATTTAAAAAATAAAAATTAATATCTTATAATCTAGAAAATATGGTAATCATATTTTGTTTCATATATTAAAAATGAATTGTATTACAATAAAAGCTAAATTACAGTATGGTATATAGATAGTTCCTGACTTTGAGTTAATTTGTTCCTGAAGTGCACTTGTAAAGTAAAAATTTTTAAACTAAGAGTCAATTTCCCATAGAAACAATATTAAAAATGGGTTCCATTCTCAATAATGAAATTTGACCACAGTGAATTAAGTAAAGGTTAAAAAAATCAATAGTTTATAATTAAACAATGTTTTATTTATCTATTGAAATGAAAATATGGCCTTTAAAATTAAGCAAATTATAGAAATAAAGAAATTATTTGTCATATAAATGTTAAAGAATTTTTATTTTTTATTATTATTGACAAATAAGGATATGAACTTTTATACATATGAACTACTGTCTCAAGCACAATCTAGGAATGGAGGTCTTTTACATAATATGCTGGTAAAATCATGCAGCCAAATGCTGTTCTACTTCCGCTTCTTGGTCCACCATTTTGATTTTTCCCATTTTGTAGCAAAAGAGTTTGTTACAAACTCAGTCATACTGTATTGTATAAAATACAATACAGTATTCTTTTTTATGAATGTTAAGCATTTATTTATTGCAATTAATGTTCATATTATTTTGATACTTCACCATTTGAAAAAAAATTCAAACCTTTTTAACTCATAAACTGAGAACTATCTGCACTGTACTGGCTCTGTCCATTTCAGATCATACCACATTATACCTATTTCAGAATAGTGGACATCTGTAGTGTTATGATAGGGCATTGTTGTGAAAATATGTTAAGCATGTATGTATTAAGCAGGGTATACGTCTGTTAATTTTTTAATATTTTTAGCATATCTATATGTTTAGAATTTATGATGATTATTATGCAATTAACCTACAAATTAAAAAAAATTTGAAAATATAAAATATGATAAAAGCATGAGAATGACAAGAAAAATACTAAATATATTTTTTTTGTGTTTGATTGTTGTTGGAACTATATCTATTGTTTCTCTGTTCATTTTTAATTTAGCTGTTCGTTTTTTCAATAAATGTTTAAATTTATATCTGAATCTAGTTTTTTTAAACATACACACAGTACTTAGTGTATATATGCATATATACAAAATCTAAATTAACATGTTTGTACTTGTAATCTATAAATACAGTAGGTGCTTGTTCTCTAAATTTGAAAAAATTACATAAAATATTTTTCATAAATTTTTAAAGTCAAATTTATAGAAATATATGTAAATCAAGTACAGTGGTGCCTTGGTTAATGATAGCCTTGGATAACGACGTACTTGGTTAATGATGAGTGTCCGTAAGAAAAAAATGTCTTGGTTAATGACTCCTGATTATGTGAACTTCCAACAAAATAGACTCTAAAACAGCTCGTCAACATCATGTGATTTGTTAACTCAGTTGTTAATTGTTATTATTTATTTTTTTATCATAATCAATTCAAATCCTATAATATCATTATTAAAATTAATAAAATTATAACCATATAAAAATATATTTAAGTAAATGATAATTAACATGATAGCAATGAAAACAAATTATTTAATTAATTAAAAATAGATGTGAAACACTTCACTAGTTTTTAGTTTCTTAAAGATGATTTCTAGACAATTGTTATTTAAGTTCTGCGAACAAAGTCTGATTCTATTGTTTGTTTATGTTATATATACTTGACACCTGGATGTCGCAGTTTCAGATTCCATTAGAAGGGAAAAAAGTCTGTCTGAGATCTTACAGTTCATATAGACCAGTGCTGTCTAATTATAATGAACCCAAGGGCCATAGCCATGTTTACTAGAGATATGGAGAACAGAAGTTACAAAAAGAGAGGGGCTTTGGTACTTGATATGCTATTGTCTCAACCAAACGGAAGTACGGAGGACAGCAGTTACAAAAAGAGAGGGGCTTTGGTACTTGATATGCTATTGTCTCAACAAACGGAATGCATAAATATAATGCTTTTTGGAAACCAATTTTATTTCCAGATTAACAAACCTTATTACAAAATTATATTTATCAGATTGCATCCAATAAATATGTTAACAAAAAGTTATATAAATACTTTTTTATATTTTATATCTATTTGATGTGATAAATGATGGCAGGCAGCAGCATTTACAAGGGCTGGGATATTTACATCCATTCCTGTTTATAGCTATCCTCAGAATATGTAAAAAAGAAGCATCTCCAAGGCAGGTTCTGAATTGATTTTTAACTATCTTAATGTTAGAAAATGCACTTTCACACAAATAAGTACAGACAAAACTCACATCAAAGACCCCCCATCAACGGACTTTGGATGCAACGGACAAAATCTGCAGGCAAAAAAAAAAACACTTTCAATTTCATTAAATGATGTCACCCTGATTCATTAATACTATACAACAGGTAATTCTTCCGTTCAAACTTATCATCAACATCTTTGAACATTAAGAGAATTAATAATTCGTGAACAGTATACGTGTGGAAAGCAATTAAAGTTGGATTCATTTTTTAAACGTAAACCCACCCCATCTGTCTCTCAAACAGCTGACCAGAGCACCCCAAGCACTAGCACTGCACAAATACCTGTAGTAGCCACCAGCAGTGCTTCAGAAGAACTTTTTAGCTTCTCTGGCTCGGAATAATAAACCAATCTAAATAAATGTGTAATGTTATCGTATTTTTTAACTGTATATAATAATCCCTTCCTATCTACAGACAATCGACTTTAATGGACCACTTCCTCCCCCTATTAGTCTGTTGATGAGAGGTTTGACTGTACTACCAAATGTTAATATTACTTTCTGACCAAAATCACAAGTTAGGAAAACCTCCATTAAACAAAGCAGTTTACCCATGTGATTTGTTATGAAAAAAATCATTTTCCCACCGCTACTAATATACTCTATTTTCATTTTCTATTTTACATTTTTTCTCACTCATTTCACAAATGCAACAAACTCATGATAAAATAAAAATAAAATTAAAACAATCTCACAACAATGGTCACACAATCACTGAAATGGTGAATGTTAGAAACCAAAAAATAACTAAAATACAGTCACAATTCAAACTTTAAACTGAAATAGCTAAAACTAAAATTGACATGATTGAAAGTCTTATAAAAATGTGATGTCATTGATAGCTTGTTGATCATTAAATAATTACTAATAATTAAGAAAAATTAATTAATCCTAAAATTGAATTAATATAATTCAATTTTAGGATTCTTTTTATTAATCTCTTAAAAAAGTAATAAATAAAAGTAAAAAAACATTAAAAAGTAATATTAAATCACAAATCGTGAAAGCCTCGTGGGCCGCCTTTTGGACAGCCCTGATGTAGACAATAAATCAGCGAGTGTGTGTTACTGTTCATTTGCCATCAAAAAGCAAAATCAAATCTCATCTGTGTAATAATCGTTGAATCTATAAGCTTCTAATCAGTGTTTACGAGTTCGTTTTGTAGCAAATATAATAAATAAATACTATTTTCAATAGTTTTAGGACATTTTAAATGAGTTTTATCTGCATTTTTAATATTTACTATGGTTGTGGAAAGGAGCCAGAACGAATTAATCAATTTTCAATTAAATCCTATGGGGAATCATGCTTTGGATAACGACGGTTTTGGTTAACGACAGTTCTGCTGGAACGGATTACTGTCGTTAACCAAGGTACCACTGTATTATATATCAGTAGAACTCAATGTATATAGCCACAGTGGCCAAGCTGCGGCTCTTTGATACCTTCAGTGTGGCTCCAAACCATGAAAGTCAAAAGTTAATATGGAACAAATACCTACTTAATTTAAAAAAAATAATAAAAAATTTGTAATTTGTTTGTTTATTGTAAAAAGTAGTGTACATTTATATGAAATAAATGCATGTGAAATATATAATAAACAATTTTTGAAATCATGGTAAGACTACCTGAAAGAACTGATATAGGGCTCTCATTAACCACCCAGAAAGAAACTGATTGCAGCTCTCAACTATTTGAGATTCTCTTAAATGGCTCATAGTGACATAAAGCTTGGCCATCTCTGGTATATATAGTTTCAGACTATTTTTTTCTGATATATTTCATTGCATTTTATGAGACCAAAGAATTTCCAAAAATTATTATTTTTCAACAAAAAATTATAAAAATAAAATACTGATAAAACCTAGAATACAGTGAAATTGAGAAAATTGAGATATAAAAAATTTCATTTGATATATTCTGCATTCTAAAAAATTTCTTAGCAATATATTAATTATTTTAACTCTCTTTTGACCCTGTGACATTTTCAAATCAATAAATTAAATCATCATAATTTATTGATTTGAAGATATTGCATGCACATAAGTTACATGTTATGTCTGCATGACTTCTACTAATTTTATATCTAAAATAAAAATAATCTACAACTAATCATAAAATACTAAAATTATACTTTCTTATATTCTCAATACTGCTGTTTTGTGCTTTGATGATAGACTGTTTAATCATAAAATAATACTTAAACAGGTATATAAAATCTAAAATAATGTAAACATCAATAAACTGTACAAAAATTGTTAATTTTATCATAACTTTGAATAATTTACTGTTCTAGACCTTGCTGTGTTGGCGATTGTCACTTCTTTTGGGTGATGGGAAGTCCCTAGCTGGCCTGCTGCCGAAGAGTCCTCCTGGGGTAGATTCTTCTTCTCAATCGGAGCGTTCCGGTAAGACTACCTGAAAGAACTGATATAGGGCTCTCATTAACCACCCAGAAAGAAACTGATTGCAGCTCTCAACTATTTGAGATTCTCTTAAATGGCTCATAGTGACATAAAGCTTGGCCATCTCTGGTATATATAGTTTCAGACTATTTTTTTCTGATATATTTCATTGCATTTTATGAGACCAAAGAATTTCCAAAAATTATTATTTTTCAACAAAAAATTATAAAAATAAAATACTGATAAAACCTAGAATACAGTGAAATTGAGAAAATTGAGATATAAAAAATTTCATTTGATATATTCTGCATTCTAAAAAATTTCTTAGCAATATATTAATTATTTTAACTCTCTTTTGACCCTGTGACATTTTCAAATCAATAAATTAAATCATCATAATTTATTGATTTGAAGATATTGCATGCACATAAGTTACATGTTATGTCTGCATGACTTCTACTAATTTTATATCTAAAATAAAAATAATCTACAACTAATCATAAAATACTAAAATTATACTTTCTTATATTCTCAATACTGCTGTTTTGTGCTTTGATGATAGACTGTTTAATCATAAAATAATACTTAAACAGGTATATAAAATCTAAAATAATGTAAACATCAATAAACTGTACAAAAATTGTTAATTTTATCATAACTTTGAATAATTTACTGTTCTAGACCTTGCTGTCTTGGCGATTGTCACTTCTTTTGGGTGATGGGAAGTCCCTATCTGGCCTGCTGCCGAAGAGTCCTCCTGGGGTAGATTCTTCTTCTCGATCGGAGAGTTCCACCAACAGGCAATGTGAACGGAAGATTCCCCCCTTTATGCTGGATGATATATTATATCCAGACCCTTTATGATGTAGGCTGGATTATGATATATTATATAAACAAAGTCAAATCCAAAAAAATCTCTAATTTCTAATCCATGCAGCAGTTCACCAGAGTAACAATGACACGAAATAATGTCTGTGGCATATAGGGAGTATCTCAAAGGATATAAATGGATAATTAGCCCTCAATCATTTCCTGAAAATCTTGATATCATGTAATGTCCTGAGAAAATATAGTTCTCTTCCCTTAGAAAATTATATAGTCAAAATTGGAGTGACCTAAACTTTTCCTAAAAGATCCATCTGTTAGCCAAGATATTTAAAAAAAATGGTGTTAAAATTAAGCTAATTCTATTGGTAGATAAATTTCCGTTGACCATTATATAAATTATCAGTTTGAGTAATGTCAGCAATCTGCAAAATTTTGAATGTCAACTCAGCAACATTTGTCAATGGTATTTAATTTTCATCCAGTTTGAAACTACTCAAAGTTTGCACATTAAGCATAGGTTAGTAATAAAAGACAATTTATTAACTGAAACATTTTTGGTTTCAAATTAACCATCCTCAGAATCTTATATTTTAGAAATTGTCTTTTATTACTAACCTTATTAACTGAAACATTTTTGGTTTCAAATTAACCATCCTCAGAATCTTATATTTTAGAAACAAAATGTTAATATAATTAAATAGAATTACATTCCATTCAGACATTAAAATTTTCAAAATGTCTCTTCCGGAATATTTTCAAATTGAAGGTTCTTATTTTCATACAATAAAACATAATTTATATCTAGTGCAATGGTAGACATTACTTTCTATATTTTTAAAATATGTATACTGAGACTTCTTTCTTAAAACCTACTTAAAATTGTCACAATCTTTTATCTATACAATATATTCATGCTATACATATAGCAAGGAAGATTAATGAGATTCTATGAATATCATACAGAAATAAAATGGAAAAAGACTAAAGTAGTCAAGCCATGTAATGATTAAAAAGATGGTAGATTAAAGGAATCAATTGCAATAGTGAAATGTAATAAATAATCACTCTTTCAAAAATATACCTACTGTATATACTCGTGTATAAGCCGAGGTTTTTTCTCAAAAAAATTTTCGGAAGTGGGGGGGTCAGCTTATACATGGGTCAAAAAATCAACTTTTTTTTTGGCTGGAGAAATTGAAGTGATTAGCAAAACCATTGAAGTAATATAGGTTATTGAACATCTCCTGAAGACCAGGAAGAAAATTTTGCAATAATTCATTTAATATAATACCAGGTAAAATTTTATCTTATCCCGAAGCAATCGAGCGTCATGCTGCCGACTCCAATCTACATATATATACTGTAATCAAGTAGGCGGCGCCGCGCTGCCCAATACGACGCGATGCGAAAATTCGACAATCGATCCAGAATCTTACCTGGGATTCATTTTTGAGTGAAAAATATATTTATTTTTCATTATTATAAATTAATATTTTAATCCATTCGCTAGTAATCAATAAATGCTTATTATATTTAACTCATCCATGATTTAATTAAAATAGATTAAAAAATAACTGAAATAATTTTTAAAATAACGACAATGATTTAATTAGATTAAAAAGTAACTAAAATAATGTTTAAAAATAAGAAAAAAAAATATTATTTAAAATCTCTGTAGACTAATCAAAAAAGTTCATCGTATACAAAATCAAAACTTCGAAATCGCACGCTTAACATCTAGAAATCACGTTGCACATGTCATCCTAATGGTGTATGACATCATTGTTAGGATGATCTATTCATTTTAAAGTACGATCAAAGATTTGAATACGATAACTCAATTCAACTAGACAAAATATGATGTAAGGGAAAATGAAATTTCGAATGGTCTCTTGGGAGCTGTGTGACATAGACATATTCCAATGGAATTTTTACTGTGATACTTAAATATGAATTTTTTTTAGAAAAGAAAAGTTATTCAATAACAATAATAAAAAGAAAATATTTTTATGTAATTTATAAAAATTTATTACTATTCATTAACTTGATATTTTCTGAAGCTACGTCATTCTCAGACATCAATCTCGCTTCGGAGTAAAATTTTACTTTACCTGCTGCGATGGAGCACGTCGTGCCACTGAATTCAACCTGCATTTATACTGTATAAGTGCATCAGATAGGGGACACCGCACTGCCTGATGCACCGCGACACAGAAATTCTCGACAATAATCCAAGAATCTTGTGTAGGCGCAATGTGTTGGATCACTTTAGCTGAATTATTGTCGAGAAATTCTGCGTCGTGGTGCATCACATTGCACGGTGTCGCCTATCTGATGCACTTATACAAACACAGGTTGGAGTCTGCGGTGCGCGCGCTCGATTGCTTCGGATAACATAAAATTTTATTTTTTAAATTATATATTGGTGTTTGTATTATAAAATTTATTTTATATGTATATATTTATAGTTTCAATAAAATATTTATTTTGGCAAATGGCATTAATATATCGATAGTCAGAAAATCAAAGACATCTCGCGTATAATTTATCGGTTTCAAATTTTGCAGAATTTTAATTGCTAAAGTCAGAATTTATCAGTTTCAAATTTTTTTGGGGTAGGCTTATACACGGGTTATACATTTTTACCAATTTTTAAACTCTGAAGTCGGGGGTCGGCTGATACACAGATCAGCTTATATTGGAGTATATACGGTATATCATAAGTGTATTATATAGACCTAATTTTACTAGCCAAATTATATCCCTTGAAACTTTAATGGTAATTTTAACGATTTGAAAGAATTTAAACTAATTTCAGCGCCATCTCATAATTAGAATAATTTTTATTTTATTAAATCAATGTGTGGCACTATCTATTAATTAATAATTAAACTAGAATTTTTAACTAATTTATCTGAATAAAAAATCTGGCCTGGGATTGAACCGGGGACCTTTGGGCTAACGTCCCAACGTCATACCGCTAGACCAAGGGCCAACAAGCGGATTGATTGTTCAGACAGTTAATCAAAATTTAATTCTAAAATTAATATAACTACATTGGATTTTTCTGATAAATCTATTCCTGACCAGGCTAAATATAGCCACAGGCCCTTAATGGCGCTAGCCAGGCAACACATAGGCCGGCTCAGTCATTAAAGCTTAAACTTTTATATAATACAAACCTCAAAGGAATTTATTCCAAATAAACCTAATTTTAAAATAAAAATAAGGTTTATTTGGAATAAATTCCTTTGATGTTTGTATTGTATTGTATAGAGAAAAGATTGTAACAAACGTATAATGATTCATCCTACGATTAATAATAATCAAATGAACCAAAGCACAGTACTAGGAAAATAACACAAATTTATTGAGAAAACGTTTTCGGCTATTTGATAGCCGAAAACATTTGAGGATTGTAACAATTTTTTAGAGGGTTTTAGAAAGGATCCTAATATTTTAATTACTGTATATACACACGTATAAGCCAAAGAATTTTTTCCAAAAAAAGTTTTTTTGAAGAATATACAGCATTAAAGAAAAGTTTGTACTCTCCAAATAACTTGATAACTATCATAAATTTCAAAAATCTGTTAATGTCAACAAATAGGAAATCATAGTATCTGATAGTGATCTTCAAATGAGCTGATTATGCAATTGAGTACACTTACAAATCCTATCTCATAAATCATAACAGATTGGGGAAAAATTTCCAATTATGAACTTGTTCAGCATTAATTTCTGAACACTTTACAAAAACTTATCAAAATAGGTTGAATAGTTCACCCATAAATGAATGTAAACATTTTTACATGCAAAGGGTTGACATTTATTTCTGACATGTAAATAACAAATCAACACCAAAACATAATATCTCAAATCAAATTGAAAAAACAGATCCTAATCAACAAGCAAAAACCAATCAAGAATGTGGCACCCAAGTATAGTTGAGCATGATGTTAGATGGATTTCCTCACAGCTTTCAGAGTATTAGGAGAAATCTCTGCACAAGCAGTAATGATGCAGTCTTCTATTATTTTGCAAGAAAGTTGTTGTGGACAATTTGATCTTGAATGTTTCAAGGAATTAATGTATGATAAATTTAAGTGTTTGTATTGAGGGATGTCTTTCCTGATAAAGTAAAACTGCAGCTGTTACATTTGTACTGCAGCTGTTACATGTAACTGCAGCTGTTACATTATAGCTTATGAACATGGCAATTATTTCATTAACTCCTTAAGCTAATTGCTTCTGATAGTATGAGCATTATAGCTTATGAACATGGCAATTATTTCATTAACTCCTTAAGCTAATTGCTTCTGATGGCGTGTAGTCACGTCATGGAAGTGCAACAAAAAACGATTAAAAAAAACAATTAAAAAATTTCAGTTCTGAATTACTAGGTCAGGGTTTTTTGCCCTTATTGGGTGAAAATATGTGCCTCTGATAATGGTCCTAAATTTTTTGATTGCTGAAATTTACTTTTAAATTCCATTTTAAAGATAGAAAACTTGAATGGATTTTTTTAGTAGATTTTGGATTATTTTTCATCGAATCTTATTGATTCTGCTTTATATTCTATTTTAGTAATCTTATTTCAGTTTTGGGTTGAGATAAATAAATTTTTGAAATTTTAAATGGGACATGATATGCGCACAAAAAAAACAAAGCAAACAAACAATTTCAGCTGAAATTGACCTACTGATAAGGTCGAAAGCGTTTCTGGTAATAAAGTATTTATTCCTGTTTAGAGCTTTGTATTTTGTTGTTGTGTGCATTTTGTGAGTGTAACAGGATGGTTTTAAAGTTCTTTGGGACATGATATTTTTTTATAGTGAACTAATTCGTAAAATTGAAAAAATATTGCCAATAATGCAAAAATTTTGGTTAATTCTGTTAAAATAAAGAATATTGTTACTTATTTGTTCATTTATTGCATCCTTTTTAACTAACTGCTTTTTCATACTATAAAAACTATAATGTAAATGAAAGCACTTCATGCAGTTGTGAAAAATTCTCAAAAATTATACTTTCATTGACTTGTTATTTTTACCAATAATTAAGTAAAATACAAGAAAATCCTAATGTAAAAACCCCAGGCTTATATAACATCTTTTTAGAAATGTGTCACTTTTATTGTTTTACAGCAGCAAGTCATTTCACAGGAAATAACAGTCAAGCATACTTTACTGCACTGCATTGGTATTGGGTGTAGTATCCCAACAAAATATCTGTATTCCAGTTAAAGTGAAGTAGAAAATGTTATATGAAAATCATCCATTCTCATACATAAATATCTATATCTTTTTTATAAATTCAAAAATTTATAAAAAATTAAAATAAAAATTATTGGAATAAAGGAAATATATACCAATAAATATATTTTATTAAAAAAATGACAATATTTTTATAAATTTGTTACTTTTCAATTAATTATATGATGTATCAGTTATGTCATATAATTAATTGAAAAGTAACAAATTAAATTCATTAATTAAAATGAAAATTTGCATAATACTTGTTTTTTTTATCAATAATTTTTTAAAATATGATCCAATTTTCTTCATTAATAGCTTATTTTATTCATGAGGTTTGCTGCTATCAAAAATGTCAAATATTTCATTGATGACTAAGATTTAATACAAAAAATTGTATTTTCTCTGATCTCATATAATGAACGATAAGTTGTGAAAGAAATAAAACTCAAAAAAATTTTTACATTATTAGAATTAGAATAAAAAATGTAATAAATTCTAAAAATTTTGATGAAAATTAAGTAAGATTTTACAATATTAATTTTTTGCATATTAATTAGGTTTATTTTAAAAACATTGTGGGTCTAATGCAGTGGTTCTCAACCTTTTTTCTGTTGAGGAACACATTTTAATGTTTTAATTCTCAACCTTTTTTCTGTTGAGGAACACATTTTAATATTTTAAAATTTGGCAGCACACCTAAATATTTTAAATAATAATTAACAGCAAATTTTTATTAACAGATTATTATATTTATTCTTATTTATTATATTCAGATTACAGAATACTTGTACCACAGGATTATTAAATGGCAGCCCTTATTAAGTTATAGCGCCACCTGCGGATTTTGTCTTTTTAGAGAGATTATAATTTTAATTTAATTTTTATTCTTTAATTTTTAAATTATGAATAATGATAAGAAGTTTTGGCTATGGCAGAAATTCGAGGGTTAGATTTTTCTAACGAGACCATATTTATAGGAATCGGTACAGTTGTTCGACTGTAAAAGGGATATCTAGCCAACCACATTTCATTATTAATATATATGATTCATACAATTCTTATACATACATACAATTCATTCTTGATTTTTCGCAGCACACCATCAAAGGTTTGGCGGCACACTAGTGTGCCGCAGCACAGTTGTTGAGAACCACTGGTCTAAAGTATTAAGTGTGTACTCAGCCATTGAGCAATTCAGTGTATAGTTCGTTCCAAAAAGGTAGTCACCTGCTTCGCAGGGGCTGAGCTTACCGGAAGTTGATCAGTTATAAAGTTTATCAGTTCGAACGTGCATAGTGGAAGCTAAAAATGGACGCGTCCATTCTGACTAAGAATAGAGGTGTGAGGTATACGAATGAGATGGGTTGATTACAGTGCTCTGAACTGAAAAAACTAATCACTGCTCATTATTTCAAGCCAGGCAGACTTTCTAGTTACAATTTGAGTAAATACATAATATGTTCACTTAATATAAACTGCTTATACTCTTACTTCAATAACTAAGGACACAAGCACCACTAGCAGTTGAGAAAATAACTTAAATACTTTAATTAGTCGAAAACGTTAGTTTATTAAAGTCATCATCAGGCTTTCTTACATTCATTCAGTTATAGAGGCGTTTTAGAACAAAAATGTTGTTAAAAGAACGCTTTACGTTCTATAGAAAAAATTAAAAATTAAATTACAAGTTACGTTAAGGTTTCATTAAAATCAACATAAAAACTCGAGATAATTAATATACATTAGGATAAAGAAGAAAAATGTAACAAAAATAAATAAGTAAAACAATATTTAACAATATCAATAGAGCCAATCATGCGATTACATCATAGTATCCGGAGTCGTAGACACGTTAAGCTGGTAAAAATACACTCGTGCAGTATACTACTTCCACTTCCTAACTGCATATTTCCATGCATTGGGCATATCTTGAATTTTATCATTTAATAAACTTTCTTTATCCTCTCTACGTATTATTTCTAATGCTTCCGATAGATATTTGTAGTTAGTTTTCTCAATTTGCCTTATGACTTTAGCTTTATTCCAGAGTATGTTTAAATCGTTCCCGTATGCTTCTATGGCAAGGGTGGTACTCAGATTACCTCTACGTATATCATTTTGATGTTCGGTAATTCTTAAAGAACTCTTAAACAGAGAATTACCGAACATCAAAATGATATACATAGAGGTAATCTGAGTACCACCCTTGCCATACGGGAACGATTTAAACATACACTGGAATAAAGCTAAAGTCATAAGGCAAATTGAGAAAACTAACTACAAATATCTATCGGAAGCATTAGAAATAATACGTAGAGAGGATAAAGAAAGTTTATTAAATGATAAAATTCAAGATATGCCCAATGCATGGAAATATGCAGTTAGGAAGTGGAAGTAGTATACTGCACGAGTGTATTTTTACCAGCTTAACGTGTCTACGACTCCGGATGCTATGACGTAATCGCATGATCGGGATAATGAGTATTGATTTTTTTTTTTTTTTTTTTAATTTTTTAAATTAAATTTTTTTTTTAAAAAGTTTTTAAAGTTTTTTTTTAATATTTTTCTAATTTTCTATTGATTATAGCTTACATTACTTTATTTAGCCTAATATACTTAAGTTAAACTTTGATTAGGCTTAGTGACCATGTGGTACTTATGTTAAACTTTGGTTAGGCTTAACGACCACATGTTATTCGCAGATATGATTTTTAGAGATATCTAATCTATATTATATACATATAATATCTATACATATAACTATAAATACCTGTGCCTGTATGTTCAATTATAAGGCAAGATAACGGGCATTAGGAAATTCAGCTAATTAAATTATAAGGCAAGATAACGGGCATTAGGAAATTCACCCTAAGATTGTTATTATCGTTACCACGTGTAGAGAAACGAACTGTCATTGCCATAGCAACACAACAATTTGACTTACAATAATAGAATTTTTAAAAAATTATCAAATTATTAATGCTGCTACTGATTTATTATTTAATCTATTACCTTTTTTCAGTCACTCATTATTTTATTTCGTGATTTTCATTATTGTAAATTTTTATTAAGTAGAAGAATCTGCATTTGGGATTAATTCACTGTATTTTTTTGATGCTCTTGATTCGAGACTATAACTGTTACTTCTAATGCCCCCTTAAGATTGTCACTATCATTACCACGTGTAGAGAAACAAAACCGTAATTGCCATAGCATTTTTGGAATATTTTTTAAGTGGTTTGAACATTTTAAAATTCTCTGCATATTTAATCAGTCAAAATTCTCTCCCCTATTAGCTTTTTCATGATTTCATTTTGCCTTAATGCAGGGTCCCCTCAAGCATGAGGTCTGATTGGATGAAATCAGTCCAATCGTCTAAGATCTGGCAACTGAGTACTGAAAACTTTGCATTAATAATTCTTACATAATTGTTTGAAATGATTCCCAATATACAGTACTTTTATTTCAAATAATAGAGAACTTTATACAAAGTCAGATTATTATATTTATGTAACATTTACAGAAGTGAAAATACCCAGTATTACCCAGATTTTGCTGACTTCAAATAATAGAGAACTTTATACAAAGTCAGATTATATTTATGTAACATTTACAGAAGTGAAAATACCCAGTATTACCCAGATTTTGCTGAGAGTCCAGTAAAAGTAAAGATCTATGAAGTATTTTGAATTATTTTACCTTAAAATGATTATAATCTAATTATTGCAATTGACTATATCTTCAACAATTATCAGTAATAACAGTAGAATTTTCAACAACATTACTGGTAAGAACAGAATTAATGATTCACTTGTTGGATAGCATATCATATTTTAAAAAATACTCACTTCTTATTCTGCAAATTCCATTTAAAACCCATTTCCTATTGCTAAGACTCTTCTAGCCTTATATTTATGTATAAAAATGTGAGTTTCATCTACTTCAGTCATAAATCCAAGATCAACTAATAATCTTCTAAACAAAAGTCTTTTTTGGAGGTTTCTGTATATTTCCAATTTATTGTACACTGTGTAAAAATTTTTTAATAATCTTCTATTATTTATTTAAATTGTGAAACTTTTTTCAATATTTTCTGGTAACATTCATATATAGTATGCATACTTACTTTAGATTAAAAAACAAGATTCATCAGCACAGTTAATTTGAAAAGTCCAAATTCTAACAAAATGCAATAATACCAATAGAAACTAAACCTAACAGTTCTAATGACTCTGCAATCCAGAGTTTGGCCTGAGCTCAGGTCTTCTAAACTCTAACTTAAAAATAATTAACTTCAAAACATACTAACAACAATTAATGTTTAACTGGCACAAATCAAGTCCAATTATTTTATAATATTTTAGGTGTAAACAATAAAAATACAAACTGAAAGATAGTTATATCTTCAATAAATGCACAAAGTGAAAGATAGTTATATCTTTATTAAAATAAATAGAAAAATATGTAACAATTGAAATCAGATACTTTGCCTTTATACCTAACTTTCAGAAAGACATGGTAGAACATAAACTATAAATTTGACTATCAAACATATATAAACTGTTATTAGAAAAATTAGTAGAAAACCAAAACAGACATAATAACACAAAATTCATTTTGACACACACCCATTCAATTTTTGTATTTTCTTTTTTAAATCTGATCATTAAGTTTTCATCGAAACGAAATAAATATTGTTTGGTTTTTATCATTTTGTCAATTAATGAATAATAAACACTTTATCAATGAGAATAATTTGGAACAGTTTTTAATTTTATTACAAATGCAGAAAGAAGCATACAATTTTCAAATAAAACAATAAAAAATACTTCCCGTAGTCCCCATTATGTTATTGTAAATGCTTTTCTTGGTGCTTTGAGAACTTATCGCTTAATTACTCATTTAGTTACGACCATATAATGCTGCATTTTGCCAAAATTAATAATCATGTAGATTAATTTGTAAATAATAAATTGAAACTTTCCTAATAAATGCTCAAATCAGTTTTTGGAAAAAATGATTGAACACCTGTCATTAAGTATACTTAACCCTGTTGCTTAGAAAAAATAAATGGAATCGTCCAAAGCTCTGCAAACTGAAATTTGCGCCTGAACCGATTATTCTCATTGGTTTGTAAGTATTGTAAGGAAGATGAACATCTTCCACTTAGGTGACTACCTTTTTGAAACGAACTGTACATGTGCACCGAATTGCATAGGTGTGAATATAGATTTTTATGCCAATTGAACAGGAAGATGATTCTGTTGTGGAAACCTCCAGAAATTTTAAGATGTGGAAGGGAATATGACACGATTTGCATGTAAAACTGTTTATTTCATTTTTGGGTGAGTTATTCATCCAATTTTGATAAGTTTTTTTTAGTGTTCAAAAATGAATGCTGAACAAGTTTGTAATTGAAAGTTTTTCCTTATCTGTTATGGTTTATGAGATAGGATTTGTAAGTGTACTCATTTGTATAATCATCTCATTTGAAGATCACCATCAGATAGCCCACCCATGATTTCCTATTTATTGGCATTAACAGATTTTTGAAATCTATGATAGTAATCAAGTTATTTTGAGGGGTACAGACTTTTCTTCTTCCCTGTATATTACAGAGTACAAAAAATTGGAAAATTTATTGCAAGGTTGTAAGATTGAGCAGTTATCATGACTGCTCGATCTTATCATCTTGCAAAATTGTTAAAAATATGGATGAACCAAAGCAAGGAAAATCAGAGAAAATATAACCATCTATAAAAGGAAATTAGAAGAATTAATAAGTTGGACCCATGCACGATTAGTGAAGCTTGGAAATAGTGCCATAAAATGAAAATATATTGATAGAAAATAATTATATTAAGAAAGAGCTAAATATATGCATTTTAACTGTAGTTTTGCTTTCTTAATTTAGTTAATAGTATTTTGTTAAAAATAATTATGATTAAAATAGAGCTTAAAATTTTTATTAATATTATATAATGCATGTGTGTTTTATTTTTAAATAGTATGGTAGAATTGTTTGATGCTTGATATTGATGTAAGTACCAAAGAGGATAATTGCTAAAAATGTTATTATTTTTAGCAATGTGATTTGTAAGGAATTTTTTAGTAAATTCAATACTTGCTAAAGTGCCAATGTGAAATTTTATTCTCTCTAATTGTGTTAATGTTTGTGTTTCTAAAATGTAAAATGCTGCGGATTATTTATTTGTAAGTGAATATGTTTCAGTAATAAATCATCTTTTATTGCTAATCAATACTTAATATATGAACTTTTGAAAAATAATAACAATATTTAATGATATTAAATATTGATAAATTTTTACCAGTTTTTTCTTTATTATATCTTAAATATTTGCTGATCACATTTAGTAAAAAAAAAAAAAAATCCAAATTTTGAAATAGTAAGCTTTTTTCTATATATATAATAACAAGGTACGTTCCCGAAAAATGCGTGTAAAAAATATACTGTATCAATGGTAAAAAATAGAAGATTGCTTCCAGAAATAATATAATAAATCCTATAAAAATCGTGTTAGAATCCTGTTATTTTTACATTCTTGCACTTTTTATTTCATAAAGATTGCACATGTATAGAAAAAAGTATTATATAATGTAAATTATCATTTGAAAAGAAAAATAAAGTACAATTTTACATTAGCGCCATATGAATGAAAATAGTATCAATCGAAAGACGACGACCAGTAGAGAAAACTTTCCAAAAGAACTGCACTTCTATATGGTGCAGGATTCGAGAAAATGAACGATGAAATTATAATATTTTTCCACATACATTATCTAAACCGGTACGTGCCGCCATTTTGAAAAGCCGAGCTGCAAATATAGAAAATAGTAAATAACTTAAAAAGAAACACATTAAAATTATATACATACATACATACATAATCTGTATTTTATAAGTATATACATGTAGATTAGTTTAGTCTTGCAATATTTATTTTTATTGTAGCATTAAATATAGAAATTATTATATATTTGATTATAAATTACATCATAACACCTTTACTATATCAAAATTTAATAAATTATGTATGTAATTATCATATTTACTTATGAAATTTTCTCCCTTAGATAAATCCTCCTCTCATGATTTAAAAAAAAAATTAATTTATAAAAATTTTATCTGTAATTTTTGGTCTTGATTTTTATTAGTGTATAGCCTTTAGATATTATTTTGTCTTTTCAAAGAAGCATTATAGAAATAATGAGCTAAAAGTAAAAACAAAATATGTAGTGTTTCACTGCAATAAAAAGAATGGAAGTTTATTTTGTAAGGAGAATTCATCTGTTATGTTCTTCAACAAAATATTTTGTAATTATATAAAAATAAATTATTTGGTAAAAAAATAAATTTACTTTGTAGTTTGGGTAACAAATAAAGTTACAAATTCCTATTTCTAGCAGTTATGTAGGACTGATATGAAAAACTTTTAGTTGCAAATTATATTTAGTATATAAACACAAATGTTTTTGGTCTATACAACCCTCATCAGTTGCACAGACCTTATACATATATATAAGGCTTAACAACAAAAACATTAAAAATTAAACAGAAATAATTGAATAGAACAGCAAAAAATAATACAAATTTATTATTACAATTTACTATTTGATATCTTTTTTTACTAAATGATTTTGTTAATAAAACAGTATATTATTAATACAAAGTAAATTTAGTGACTATCATCCTCTGAGCTTTGCTACTATTGACTATGATGTATATGCAGTGTAGACAATGAAACGAATGTTTATTTTATTTTTTTTTAATTTTTAAATCAAATTTGATTATTTCTGTTTAATTGTTAATGTTTTGTTATTAAGCCCTACATAATATATGTGTGTAGTATATGCAGGCCAGGGCCACATTTATACTTTTGGAGGTGCTATGCATAGCATCATTATGAGGCCCCCAAAAAAACAAATCTATTTCAATTAATCAAATTCATATGCTTTTTTTAAAGCTTATTGAAAATAAAAGTCCACATTTCTATAATAACTGATTTTAATAAAACAAAAATAACATAACATTAGCATACATTTATTTGTATTAAATAATACAACAAAAATTATAATTATAAAAATAAATCCGTTCAAATTTAAATTAAAAAAAATTAATAATTAAAAATTTTTTTTGGCTTTGGTTTTATCAAATATATATATAGTATGATCATAATTAATCGAATCCATTAATTCTGATTCGATGCATAATAATGACAGATCACTTGTTTTATTTTGATACAAGTTGCTTCTTAAATAATTTTTTATTCATTTCAACACTGAAAATGAGCGTCCAGCACTTGCATTTGAAATAAGCATATTTTTAAACTTGTTTCTACGTTCGGAAAAGTAGATCTTAATCCAGTTGTTCTTAACCTTTTCGAAGTCATGGAACACTTTTGAATGTAAAGAAAATTTTGTGGAACACGATATCACTAAGATTGTAAAACAAACAACAAAAATATGCGTGAACATGTATTTTATTAAAAATTATACATTACATATTAAATAACAATAAAAAATCATTAAATAAAAAAAAACATATATTCTTAAGAACTGTAAATAACTCTTTTAGAAAATGGAACATTTTTAAATCAAGTTTAATGTGATGCCTGAGTGGCTGGATGGCTGAGTGGTAATGCTGTTGGCATGCCACACAGGAGGACCTAGGTTCACATCCTGGGTCTGGTTTCTCCTGAAAAGTTTTATCGGAGTATTGGTCCGGCCCGCTGATCCTCATCCTTCACTATCTGGCCTCCCTCCATGTGTGGGTGCAGCCCATGATTGGAACTGGCCCTGCTCTTTAGTAATCTCCCTGATTGGAAAGGGGCGTAAAATATGCAAAAAAAAATAAAAAATGTGATGCCTCAGCCAATTGTCTTTTGCAGATTTGAGCAATATCATATCTAATGTGTGATAAAGCTACTTTCATTTCTTCGACAATATTCTTAAATGTTTCGCATTTTTTAGTTTTGTTCATTAATATTGAAAAGCCTAGCTCTCACAAATATGATGTCAAAAACTGTAGCAAAATCTGAAATGCTTTTGAGGGAAACCTGTTTAATAGTTTATTCGAAAATGCAAATTGAATCTTATCTACATTATAAAATGCAATTGCGGAGTACATTAAGCTCATATGACCTTAGTGCCATAATTTCGTAGAACACTTGTAACACATTTGCAGAACATCAGTGGTTAAGGAACACTGCCTTAACCCATCATTTATAAATTTATACATATTTTTAATTGAAAAATTTTGTTCCTTTATCATTATCAAAAATTGTTTAACTTCATCAACAAATTTTTCTGAATCAATATCAGTCCCATAAGTTTGTAAAATTTTATTAATGCTGATCCTATACTTATCTTGAACTATAGCCGTCTTCAAAAAATGTAAAACATATTTAATATGTCTAAATAGCTTTTTGCTCTTTCATTAATTTCCAAAACTAACTTATCACAAATGATATTAAAAGTATTAGTAATGAAATTTTTTTTCCCACAAAATATAATCTCATCATTAAATTGTGAAACTTCATCATACATTTTTTTTTCCACTCTTCTCATCTTTAAATTTTGTTTCATCTGTTAATAGATTTGCTTCTTCATTTAAAACAACAAAACTATTTCTTATATCTAAAATAAAACCAACTAAAGACTATAACAAATTATTAGCTAAGGCTGAACTCACATGTACCACAGCAGAACCACATCACAACCACAAAATTGTGGACAGTCGTGAGTTATAATTATATTAATGTAGAAACGCATAATCTAACTCTGACGGACCACGCATTTCAACAGTGGTTGAAATTGACTTCAGTTAGTGGTCCGTCTGAGTTAGATTATGCATTTCTATATTAATATGCATTTCAACAGTGGTTGAAATCGACTTCAGTTAGTGGTCTGTCTGAGTTAGATTATGCATTTCTATATTAATATAATTATAATTGACGACCGTCCACAAACCGACCACAGTTTTGTGGTTGTGATGTGGTTCTGCTGTGATACGTGCGAGTTCAGCCTAACAGTATATGTGTCGGGATTTTATAGAGATCTGCTATTTATTTGTTGTAAAATTTTGTCCCATACAACTGTTAATATTGCTGTTTCTAATTTGTCAAAATGTTCAGCTAATGATGAAAACTCTAATTTAAAAATAGGTTATTTTCATGAGGAGAAATGAATAGCTCAAGTAATGCTTCTTTAATTTGTTTATATCCATGTTTCAAAGCCAATATAGCGTTGGCTGTCACAGACCATTTCGTTTCCCTTACAAGTTAGAATAGAAAACTAAGGAATAGTGATAAATTAAAAAAAATTCCACAATTCTATTTTTATTCTCATTTGTCTATGATTGTGTAAAATATGTAGATATAGGGTCCAATAGGGAACAAAACATCTATTATCCCATAGTTTTTACCTTGTATATGATACGCTCGCATACACAAATTTATGCAATACTATAGTTCCTGTAAGTTTTATATTCTAAAGAAAAAATAGTATATTTCAAATGGAAGCGGGAAGCCTCACAAATTTTTTAGCGGTCTCTAATTTTTATATTAGAGGTAATTTAGAGGTTTTTTTTTATATTAGACGTAATAGAAGGTAATTTTTATATAATGTATATAATTGCAAAATAAAATTCTTATTTTTAAATAAAGAGGCTGTTTTTTATATTATTGTTTATGAGAAGTGAAGTTTTAAAATGTGGCCCCCAGCTTGCGCCTAATGCACCTAATGGTAAATGCAGCCCTGAGTATATGTATAGCTGACAAGGATCATATAGACTGAAAACATTTCTGTATTTATATACTAAATGCAGGGCTGCCGAGAGAGATTTTTGGGCCCGTGGCAAGTTTGTGGTCCAGGCCCACTTAAAAAAGTGCATCACTTTGGTTTAATAAAAAAGCCATATAAACATTAAGCATTTATTTTAAGGCAAACAACATATAAAATGTTAAGCATTTATTTAAAAAAGGCAAACAATAAATTCAAATTCTATACATCACACACTATGTTATATATGTTACAGGACAAACCCGAATTCAGAAAATACTAGAATTTCCTAGTCAGGCAAACCCGAATTCAGGAAATACTAGAATTTCCTAGTCAAAACGAGAACGCCTAATGCTTGTCGGACGTTCTAGAACAGGGTGTCCGAAAAGTATCTTTACACTTTTAGAAAATTATTAAAAAGATACAAAGAAGAATGTGCACTTACAATTTTTTGCATTCAATAAAGAAAGTATCAAAGTTTTTTTTTTAAATGAAGTGGACACTATATGGCACCTTTGATGGCACCAAATATAGGTCTCTTCACAAAGTGGCTTCACTGCAGGAAATGGTGCAAGTTGTAGCGTGATTTATTGAATTAAAATCTGCAACACAGGTACAACGTAAATTTTGGACTGCATATGATCAAAATCCGCCTTCAAGACCGACAATTTATGAATGGCATAAGAGATTTATGACTACAGGTAGCGTTTTACCAAAAGTGAAATCTGGCCAGCCTAGCAGAAGCTCCGATGATGTTGAACAAATTCATGAATCTTTCCATCATTGTCCTCGTAAATCGATTCATTTGGTGGCCCGTCAATTACAAATATCTAGATCCAACTATGCATGATGTAATGTTGAAAAATTGAATTACAGCGGCCATCGGGATTGTCGATTCTATAATGCTTCAGGGAACCTTGCTTGAAATCTCTTACTGACTCAATGTGTTGCCTTCAGCATTTCAATGATGAACATATTGAAATGTTGTAAGAATTGTCAAAAAAACTATGATACAGTTTTTTTTATCAATAAAGAAAGTAAGTGCATATCTTTCTTTGTTTTTTTTTAATGATTTTCTAAAAGTGTAAAGATACTTTTCGGACCCCTGTACTAGAATTTCCTAGTCAAAACGAGAATGTCCTAATGCTTGTCGGACGCTCTAGTATTTCCTAGGCTAAACTCGAAATGCCGAACATTTCTTATTCAAAGTCCGGAATTACTAGTTTTTTCTAGTCAAAACCTGAAGTGGCAAACAGTTAACAAAAAGTCTTCATTTCTCATATATTCCCGCCCAGAGTTCGATATTTGCCAGTAGAAATTTCTTTCTTTACAGAATAGCCGTAAAGATAAACACATCTCATTGAGGAAGGCTGCAATCTGAGCTAGTGGACGTATAGTACATAGGGATAAATTTGGTTTAAATGAACGAAGCATTGTATATCTAAATTATGTTTGTGCAAAAACAATATTTAAAAAAATAGGAAATAAAACACAATATTTAACATAATGCGCTAGAGAGAGAGCTATCTGACCCGGAGATCAAATCTGGGATGACCACCGTTATTCCGATAAATTTATTTTATGATTTAATAACCGTAATTGTCCGGAGTCATTTTTGTTTTGGATAGAACGACGTTTTCCTGTCCTTACTCGTTCAGAACTCCACATACCGCAGTCAGGGGCCTTTATTCTCGAGTTATTCATATTACAACGCACTCATGCTGGAAGTATCACGTGACATTAACTCCCATGTTTATAAATTGAATTGCTATTCTGGATCGGTCAGGGGGCCTTTATTCTCGAGTTATTCATGTTACAACGCACTCCTGCTGGAAGTATCACGTGACATTAACTCCCATGTTTATAAATTGAATTGCTATTCTGGAATTTCAATTCACATGCTTTCCATTCTCGAAATTCGAGTTGTCAACTCCTGTGAGTAGAGCGTGTGAGATCGCTACGCACAAGGAAAAAATGGCGGACCATTATGTTATGCTACATTTAATCGAAGCATTAGGAACGGAAGAAAGACATTTGTTTAAGGCGGCAGCGAGTTTTTTAACCAAGTTTAGATGCTTTTGATCTTCAAGCTCATTTTCGACAATTATTTAGGTATTCGACGAGGTAATGGCAACTTTTTAAATGAATTAATTTTTCATTTAAGATACCATTACCTCTTTTTTTTTTTCTTTACGATTTTTTTTATTCTGAAGTATTTTTCTTTTGCATTTCGTTTCAAGCCTTCACTAATGAAAAATAATTACATTTCGCAATTCATACAAAGGCATTTATATATTATTTAAAAAGTAAATCTATAAATGATTTACATAATTATAAGATAAATTACATTTCGTTTAAAGCCTTCACTAATGAAAAATAATTACATTTCACAATTCATACAAAGTCATTTATATATTATTTAAAAAGTAAATCTATAAATGATTTACATAATTATAAGATAAATTAATAAATATTTGAATCCAACGGAATGGAAAAAAAATTTTTATTCCGTGCAAATTATATCATAGCGTTCAAGATTTTAGTTTATTATTGATAATTCTCTCTTATTCTGTAGAGTAACCACCTGAACTCCGACACTACTTATTTCACGCTAATTAATTCACCTTCGTATTGAAGCATCACGGGTATCAGGATCTAAGATCACACGCACCGGCCCTACATTTTTAAGGATTTTATTTTTCGTAGTTTTTCGGCCTGGTATTTTTAACTTGATCAGTTTGATAAGCATTTATTCATTTTATCTATAAAAAATTAGCCGCTCATATAAATGAGCAGAAATATAATCTTGTGATTTAATCTAATAATACTGTACAAGTATATAACGACAAACACCTCCGAACTCGTGTAGGGAATCCAAAGTGAATCGTAAAATGGCATCCATTATTACTTTACAGCGCCATCTGTGAATTCTGTCTTTTTTTAGAGGAACTGCAATTTCAATGTAATTTCTATTCTTCAATTTTTAAATTATTAACAACAAATAATTTAGGCTATCGCAGACATCCAAAAATTAGACCTTTCTAAAGATATCCTATTATAGATATCGTTACAGTAGTTCAACCGAAAAAAGGGACATCCAGCCAGCCAGCCAGCCACGTTTGTATATACACTGACGGAAAAAAAAATCCCAACACCAAGAAAGACTTGTGTTAGATAAAAGGGACATCCAGCCAGCCAGTCAGCCAGCCACGTTTGTATATATATGTATATATATTAAATCAGATACTTAAGCTATAAATTATAAGAAATAATCAGATTTAGTATCTGCGATCGTTAAAATTTAATAATTTTTATTTCCTCAACCATAGAGCAGAAATTATTTAAATACAATAATCAAAAATTAGCTCTTTTAATAACTAATAAATTCTTACAATTTTTTTTATAATTTTAGATGATGGAATGTAAGCAATATTTCGTTAAACAAAATAATCATCATGAAATTATGCTGAAGACATTGCATCATTTATTCACTAAAGAAGCTTTAATGGATATTACTTTATCCTGTGAAGGAAAAACATTAAAAGCTCATAAGCTGATTCTTTCTGCTAGTAGCCCTTTGTTCGAAAATTTAATTCTAGAGAATCCAAGCCAACATCCGATTTTTATTTTTCAAGAGACAAAATATTCTGATTTGAAATCAATTATAGAGTTCATCTACAAAGGAGAGATTTGTGTATCTTGTGACCAACTTTTCACCTTTCTTAAAACTGCGAAAGCGTTGAAAATTAGAGGAATTGATGACGAAGACAATGACACAATTTCATCACAGATAACCAGAAAGAACATGACTGAAGAAACTTTTCCGGAAATAGTGCAAAGTTCATACAAAAGAGATTATAAAAATAACAGTGGAGATTTTCAAAATTCCGAACGTCTGGTTAAACATATCGAATCTGAAACACCATTACTTATTAAAGAATCGTTTTCTCTGGCAAATTCTTCTTGTAGTCCCCTTCCGGTTTCCTCGAGTAAGAATGGATTTACCAACAATTCAGTGATAAAAACTGAAAGTGAGGAGTGCGCTTCTGATTGTGAAACAGTCAAAAACTTCGAAATTGATAAGGTGAGAACTTAGAAATTTATTTAAATATGTTATAAAATGGTTAATTTTTTTGTAAATGTAAATATATTTTTATGAATTCTATTCTTTACATCCAAGTATGGAGCAATTTTTTATTTTTGTAAATTTTTAAATGTATCAACGCACTTTTGTCTGACGCTTTGAGTTCAATATATTAAATAATTCAGAATTTCAATTGAGAAATATAAAATTATCATTTAAGAATAAAAATCTCTGCAGCTCATGTTATAATAATTGCGCCATTGGAAAATTTTCCTAATGAAACAAAACTTAATACGAGAAATCCATCTTAAAATATCCTTTCATTTTAACAAGTTAGTCAAAATCGATAAATCTCTCTCTCTCTTTGAGATCATTTCCATTATTTTGACTTTTTTTAATCTTAAGAAAACATTATCAATTTTTCGATTTATTGAAAAACTGATTTAATATTTTAAATATCGATATCTGTTCAATATTTAAGGGTATTCACATTTTTGGGTAATATCTCGCTTAAAAATATTGTCCAATCTGAATGAAATTTATAAACATCATTGGCATTTTTTTTTTTATGGAACCAATTTCTGCATAATAAGGAATCGATTTTGATCATTTTTATACGCTACATCGGGTGGGGAATTATTTTCTGCCGCAATCCGGATAAACAATCTTCAGGATGAAGCGGGCCGTTTAAAAATGAAAAGTACCTAAAGATGAATTTAAGCTTGCGGCGCCATAATTATATAATTATTAATTAATGTAATGAAATTATTATGGATAACATAAGGTAATTTTTATTAATTATTAATGATTGACTTAAAATGCCTACTCATATTCAAGCAAGATTGATTCTTGCGCAAACATATTCATTTCACCATCACACGGGACAAAAATAATGTTTGCGCCAATTTATCTGCACGCGTTATTAACAATTTCACTATCGTGCGTAGACACTTTTGTGATACATACACAAAAGATAATATTGATAGACGAATATATTCTAAAAATATATTTTTCTTGCGTTACTTTCTTAGTTTTTGTTGGTATGCAAAGAGTTCAAAAGCATCCGTAGAAACTATTTTTTCGTTAGAAACATTAGAAAATAATTCGTCTTACGAATTAATAAATTCAGACAATTTTCTTTAAAAATATAAGTATATTTTATTAAACTGATTGCTAACAACCCTATTATTGGTGGTTGGATGGCCGAGTGATAACGCTGTCGGTGTACCACCAAGGAGGACCCGGGTTCGCGTCCTGGGTCTGGTCCTCGGTTTTTATTTTCGGGGTGCTAAGCCAACCCGGCGATCCCCATCCTTCACCATCCGGCCCTCCTCCACGTGTGGTTGGATGGCCGAGTGATAACGCTGTCGGGGTACCACCAAGCAGGACCCGGGTTCGCGTCCTGGGTCTGGTCCTCGGTTTTTTTCGGGGTGCTAAGCCAACCCGGCGATCCCCATCCTTCACCATCCGGCCCTCCTCCACGAGTGAGGAACAGCCTGTGTCCGGCCCCGCCCCCTTAGTAATCTCTCTGATTGGAAAGGGCATAAAATAAAATATGCAAAAAACCTATTTTTTTCGTCAACAGGTGACGCTACACTCCATTCTAGTAGAATACTATGTGGCGGGACGAAACAAGCCCTTCCACAGCCTGGGAGGGGTCAACCGGATTGTGGAAGACGGGGATCGACGGGCCGGGCCCGGACCCCATGAAAAATTTTTTCAAGGGGTGGGACCTGAGACTCGAACCCGGTTCCTCCAGAGTGGAAAGCCGAAGTGTTTCCTCGCGGCCAATGCAAAAACCTATTATTGATACATCAGAATGTCACAAAATATTAGGTATCTACATAATTAACTTTGTAAAAACAAATTTACAACTTAATGTGAATGGTAAAATTTATTATATGCTCATGGTTATTCCAAATTTTGATGATATAATTAATCTTGATAGTGTACATGTGCAATGTACAGAGTATCCATTATTTTATTTTTTCTTTTCGACTAGAATTTTACGAATGTGGGCTTTGAAACTGTAATGTTTTCTAGTTTATGCGGCGGGCCGTACAAGATGCCTTCCAAGCCGGATCCGGCCCGCGGGCTGGCTTTTGCCCACTCCTACTCTACATGAATTTCGAAATCCTGATTTACATGCGATATTGTTTTGACACTAGACATCTCTCCACATATTGAAAATGATTGATATTAGATCATAAGTTTGGCTGGTTAGGTTACAATGTGTGTAAATTTCATTCAAATCTGGTAATATTTTAATGTAAGATATTGCCTTAAAATATTCAAATCTTTTCTCTTAATTCTTATACGTTAATATTTTCAATAAGCTTCAGTGAGTTCCAATGTGTGATTTATTTATCAAATTTGAATAATAATTACTAATTAATAATTGTTGTTAATAAAATTATTAATATTAATAAAATAACAATAATAATTTTAATTACTTCTGTGTGATGGACAATCTTAATTCATATACTTTTTTATATTCCATTTTAAGCATGGAATCAAAAATTGCAGTTCACATATCAATTATGATCAAATTATTGCTTAATATAATACTGGAAATTTTTTTGAATATAGATCTATATGTTGAAATTCTAACTTTTAAAAATTTTTTGATGTATATTCCTACTTTCAGAATTATGTAATCCAGTTAAAATTAGTCACAACTAGACTTACTAGGTTTTATTGTCAAATAATAGTTACAAACTCTTAAATATTCTGAATCATCAGTTTGCACATCCAATTAAATAAAACTCCATTTAAAATTTTAAAAATAAAAAAATTAATTTATATATTAGAAAGAAGAAAAATTTGATCAAGCTGATTCATCGATGAATTTGGTTTCTTCAAAAATTCATGAAAAGGTTTCTTCTCTAAAACGTGAACGATTAGATGATAGTATTTATACATCGAAAGCAACAAAGGTATCAAAATCTTTAAAGACTCCGATAGATTCTACTGAAATAGTTGATCCAGAAAACACCGTGTCTGTAAAGTCAATAATCAATGCTCCTCATAATTTTGCTTCTTCCACCATCTTAAAACGTTTTGAAAATCAATCAGGTAAAATTTTTCATATACAAAGTAGTTCAAAGCATTAAGTAAATGTAATTTAAAAAGATTTCATATTTTTCAGAAATAAAGTCAACTTTGAATGATGAAAAAGTTGTATCTTCTATAGTTTCTAATAATAAATATTGTGATGATATAACGTCGAACAATTCTAAACATTCGTTGCAGGAAACAAACCATCTTATATCTAATGACTATCCAAATAATAATATAAAGCAAGGAAATCAAAGTAAGAAAAAAATTACAGTAGAGCGTCGATTATCCGAAGTAATTGCTGGGTTAATCAAATAGTTCCGATAATCAAATATACATGAGACTACTCAGCCATACAAAAATATACAGGATGTATCTTACCACCTGTATCACCTTCTTTTATCCTCGGAAACGCGATGAAATAGGAAGTAGTGTGAAAATTTTTGATAAGCAAAGTATATCTATAGAATCGAATGGAAACGATAAAAATTGTGCAATAGAACACCATTGAATAGAACACAAGATATCAACTTGGAAATCTCCAATGGAAATGTGTGCCAATTTTGGGCATAATTGGATAGAACTGTAAAAAAACAACTTTTGAAAGTTTTAATATTACCTACGGATTGTGAAATATCACAAAAAAGAAAACGCTGCCACATTGGTCTATTCAAGCACTAACTTGTAAGAAAAAGAAAAATCCGATAGTAGGCGTCTATGTACACTTCGGAACACTATTGAAACAGCAAAGAGCAGTATTATGCAGTTCGACATGGAATCATACTCAAGAACAGATTTCTTCTTCTGTTAGGGAAGTTATACAGGAACAGATTTCTCGACTGATTTCAGCCATTTATGTCTGCCGGATGGCCGCGTGGCTTACCAGCCTGGAGGATCCGGGTTCAAATCCGCGTCCCACACCTCTAGTTTTTCAGGAGGGGTCCGGGCCTGGCTCGTTGAACCCCATCCTTCACCATCCAGTTGACCACATCACGGCAAGTCTGTGATGGGCGCTATAAATGACCGCCGCCAGATAAGATACATCCTGTATAATTTGACATAGATTTAAATTATTGTACACAGAGTTATTACTACTTGCATATTAAAGTATAAATTTTTTTAGAAAATAATTTCTAAATAATTATCAAACATCTAGCTAAAGTAAACATTTGATTTTGTAACTCCTGTAAAAGACTACTTCTATAATATAATGTATACATCTTCAAATGAACCGTAAACGAATACAGAATGATAGTTTTTTGAGCGGCATTAGTTCGGATAATTGGCATTCGGATAATCGACGCTCTACTATAATAGTTTTGCATCTAAGAATTTTTAGCAGGTTTATATATAGTAATTAAATTGTTAAAATTAAATTCTAAAATATAATTTTTCCGCTGAATAAGGTTTAGATTAAAACAATGTTTTTTTTTTTTTTTTCGTGAATTTTCTTATTTTCCTATTTATTAATTAAATCTAATTTAGATTGAAGAAATAAATAAATCTATTTTCGTGATCGTCGGTTCAGTCACATTTTAAAATTTATTTAAAGCTAGTCACTTTTATAGTCACATGTTAAATAATTTATCTAAAAATTTATCTCCTTTCTTACTAATGTAGGCCAGATGGCCGCGTGGTAAAACTTTGGCTTATCACCCTCGAGGATGGGTTCAAATCCGGTTCCCACACCTCCAGTTTTTTAGGAGGGATCCGTGCCCGCCCTGTGGAACACCTATCCTTCAACCATCTGGTTGACCCCAACATGGGTGTTGGCCAACCTGTAATGGCTTCTTTAAGTGGCCGCCGCCAAATACAGAATATCCCATGAGGATATGACGGCTTAATGTAACCTAACCTAACTTAACCTTTATTACTGACTAAAAAGCTTAGCAATTTTTTAAAATATCATTTTCGAGATTAAATCTGCTTTCAAGAAATTTAAAGCAAATTTATCATTACAGTTACGGTTAAAGTAAATTTATCATTTCAGTATTTTGAAATTACAGTGAAACCCCGCTCGTGCGTTCCCGTACCGTACGACTTTCCCGCTTTAAACGTCTATTTTCGGAAGTCCGAGCATTTTCCTATACATGCAATGTAAAACTTTCCCTCTTCCTATGTTTTAATTATATAACTTTTTTATTATGACGTCATCAGAGTTCCCGTTTCGTGCGTTTTCCCGGCTCGTTCGACTTTTCGGGCCGGTCCCTGAAAAGTTTCAAAATCGGGGTTTCACTGTATTACTAATTTTACATCATTTTCTTTTAAATAAAAAGAAAATGATGTTTTCTTTTTAATATTAATGATAATGATGAAATTTGATGATGATAAAACTTCTTTTGCATAATATTTGAAAGAATGCCAAAATTTAAACTATATCTGATAATTTCAAATAATATCAGAAGAAATTTTGCGTCTATTAATTGAAGTATAAATTTTGGCATTCTTTCAAATATTAACTATATCTGATAATTTCAAATAATATCAGAAGAAATTTTGCGTCTATTAATTGAAGTAATAATTAATAGTTTATAACAGAATTGTCTCAAAATGTTTTATCGACAATGTAACTGTGGGGTCACGGAATGCCCTCCCGAACGAAGACGGAGCTAGAGAAATTCCAAAGAAGGTGGGAAATCGAGTGTGGGATATCTGTACATTATTAATCTCCACCTCGATTAATTTTTGAATCGCGATTAAAACTATAACAGAAACAAGAGATGAAAAAAAAGGAATTTAAACGATCGCTTGATAAAATAAATATTTCGAATTACGGCGATATAACGCGTCATATTTGAAACCGTCGGGTCAATTCTCAACCGTGGATATCAATAAATTGCATAGAATGTTTATCCCAGGTGGCCGACGAATAGTGGCGAATTCGACACCCATCTCGGCGAATGTTCGAGAAAGTATAAACATCATCTTTCCTCTCTCGGGAAAGGGTGAACAAAACGTCACGGGATTTAAAAGCTAATTTTGCCCGGGGACCGACGCTTTTTGGTTGTGTCTCACCTTGCTCGTCTGTTACTTCCAGCTCTGTGTGCTAATAAATTCTTTGCTTCGCCGATTTCTTTCCTACATAGTTTACTTCTTCAGGAGTATAATTCTTCGTTTGCCGAATAGGCTTTAGAGTAAGAAATTTGGTAACTGCATCACCTGTACTGTGTGTGTGTGCTTCCCAGAGACTAAAGACTGTTGTGTAAACTTCAAGCTTGTTTCAGGATTCATCGAATTCGAAGACTTGTGTCCATCAAGGTATTGCTCTCTATTTGTCGGTATTCAAAAGTTGTAAATAGAAGTCTCATGTTTTTTTTAAGTAATAAGAAAGAAGTTGTTGAATTTACATTCAATGTTGTTCTCCATTTTTCGCTGAGACGCCTCTGACAGTAATCCTTACTGGCGCGCCTTACCTGAACCGCTCGTAGGTTGCAAGACCTGTTGTTTTCCGCATTTCCATTTCCTTCCGTCCGGAATTCCACATAACTAAATAACAAAGATAATTGACGTTTCAAACTTTATCATCACGAAAAAATTCATTTGGCTGTATAAATCAAGATTAAATTTAATAATTATAGCTTGCTTATCAATATCTTTTTAAAACATATGATATATGTTATTTACGTTATTAAAAACAAGCAAAGATCTTTTTTGTTCTTTTAGTTTCCATAAAAAGAAAATGACGTTTTCTTTTAAATAAAAAGAAAACGTCATTTTCTTTTTAATATTAATGATAATGATGAAATTTGATGATGATAAAACTTCTTTTGCAAGATTAAGAAATTTTAAAATATGAAAAATTTTATATTAAAAAAAAATAATAAAATACGAGATATAAATAATAATTATTGGAAATGGAAACAAATAATGAACAGATTTTAAAAACAAAATCATTCGGATTGAATTTATCACCATCAGGGTGAAGTCTCAATAATGATTTCTTTTAATTAACTTTGTTTATATTTTAACTTCATAGAAATGTGTAAGGAAAAATAAGTGCACTTATTACATTGAACGAATAAAATTTTACAATTTTGTTTTCTTATAAATTTGTTTATTTATAGTACTGTTTCCTAAGAATTTACCACGTAATATAAAATTTTATTGCTTTCTTAAATAATTGATAATATATTTTTTCATTATGTTTACATTAATATTTTATAATTGTATTTGAAGTATATTACAATTTTGTTTTAGGTGATAAAAGCAAGAATAATAGTGATGGATTTCAATGTGATATTTGCCAGAAAATATTTGCTGAAGAAAGTTCATTAAATATTCACAGAAGATTCCATACAGAAGAAAAGCCCTTCTCGTGTTACATATGCCAAAGGAAATTCAGTTGGGAATCGAAATTGAATGACCATTTGAAAATTCACAGTGAAATAAATGTATACGAGTGTTATATTTGCAAAGAGAGATTTAACGAAAGAGGAAGTCTGAATAAACACATGCGCTTTCACATTGGAGAAAAACTATTTGCATGTTTTCTATGCTCGAAAAGATTCTCCCGAAAAATCCAATTGAACAGACACATCAGAACTCATACAAGAGAGGAACCTCATCTTATCTATGAAGAAAAAAATAGCGATAAAGATTTGAATTCTAATATCAGCAAATATCATGGAGAAATTGTAATGCTGTAGCATTCGTAAGAAAAACCTGATTAAACTGTATATATGGAAATTCAAAAAATTTCAGAAATTGCTACAACAACATAGCATCATATTATTTCAATTATTAATTTCATTTTGATATGCAACTCATTCTTTCGCGTACATTTGTAGCTCGCTTTATTTGTAAAATATTTTAATTCTATAATGTTATATTACAAAATGAAAAATTAAGCAATATTTTGTATATATCAAAAATAGCTTTTTGAAAAGAATGCAACTTCTAAAATCTGCAATTAAAATAGTCTTTAATAAGTCAAAGTAAACTGTTTTAATCATAATGCTGAATGTCACGTGTAATTCTGAAATTCAAATAGAAAAAAATTTAAATATCCGAAGATATTTTCTATAAATGTTAAAAGCCCGCTCTTCTTAAGGTGGTGTGTACGTATAATATATAAACGTGTAATAATAATAATGTGAATACAGGTAGTTAGATATTACCCTAAGAGAGAATTCAGTATTCTACATTTCCATAAAGATTAGATGAGACTTGTACAGTATTGTTGTCGAATCTGGCGATATATATATTTGATAGAATCCATCACAGACTGGTCTACAGCTATGAGGGGTTAACTGGAATTTTTTTGTAGACTAACACCGCTTTCCATCTGATCGGTACGCGCACCCTCGAGGGCCTCTTTCCTTGACGCGACGAGAAGGCTTGTGCCAGCAGGCACTGTATTTTACAGCCGGGCCGTTATATTCATAGTGTCTGAGTAATTAAGAGTTCTCAGTGGGATGACATTTTACCAAGACATCCCTGCACCTATTGATACGTGTGTATGATGTTCGCCGGTGTCCCTATGGTGTTTGGAGTATTGAACATAATAATCCTGTCCGGATTGTAAGGGATGTTAAGGTGAAATCAGATTTTTCCTCAAGTCTCGTTTGACTTTCTGTAGAGATCCTGCAGTGTCAGATAAATTTGCAGAGGCCCGAGCCGGGTAATTCACATACTCCCAACTGAAAAAAAAAATTCTGTTAGGTCTGTAGAATTTGGCAGCACCCAACCCTTGCTGGTTCGCCACTCAATCGGCCAGTCCCTGCGGGTTCGGGATTAAGAAGCAACCCGCTGTACACCTTGCGTAAGGTACAAGTCTCCTAAAAGGTCTCAAATCCTAATGTGGCATACCATGCTAAAAGAATGCATATCTGAGGGACGAAAGATAAACTGTGCGAATACGAAAGTGACTGACCTCAGGCTATAGGAGACTTTATCCTCAGTTTAGGAGAGTTTTTCACAAGATTTGTTGTTACGAGACGATAATGTTTGAATAAAGATCTATAATGGGAGACATGCAGTAGCAAATACTTGCTTTGTCTCTTGTGTTTCCGATCCAATTGGAACGGAGACTACATCGGCGGTTACATCGCATATCTCAGTCATATGCGGTTGCTACAGCGACGTTGTGTTGAGGACAGATAAGGGAACAACTCCCTAGGCTTGTTGCACTTGAGCAGATTCACTGCATCGGTCTTCATTCTTTTGGAGGTAGTGATGTTAGTTCTTTATCATCTCATGGGCATTGCCGGCGCTGATGTATGAGGTGCCTTTGTGCAGAAACCAACGTTGGGAGAAACCGATTTCGCGCTCCTGTAATAAATTATTGTTTTCAAAACTACGTTATTATTTTACAATACGATTTTTGTATTAAATATTTATATGCTACTATCATTTTTTTAATTTTGGAAATTAAAAATTTGTTTCTATAACCTAATATAAAATATTACTTTTTAAAATTAATTTTTTTTTCGTAGTGAATTTTTCCCAACCTTTTTGGCACCCCCTATAGTTTAGCGCCTATGTGCGGTGCACAACCTGCACATCCACTTCCGCCGGCTCTGCTCATGGGCATGTCTAAGATAAATGTTCACTTGTCTGGCTGATATCCATACTCTGCCCTACTCTTGCCTATGGGGATCATTCTCTTACAGTTTTCATTGAAAGCGTATTTAAATAAATGCAACATAAAACTTATGACCAGTCTATGATTAGAGTTCCATCTAGCAGGCGTTTTGACCCTGTAATATTTTCTTTGGTAGAACTAGAGAATTGCCTTTATGGCAACTCTTATCCATCAGGCTCCTCTTGTATGGTATGTCCTAAGGGGGTATTATAATGTCCATCGCGGGGATGGCCGAGTAGAAACGCGTTGGTATACCATGCTGGAGGACCCGGATTCGTGTCCCTGGTTTGGCAACTCCTAAAAAGTTTCTTCGCGTAAAGGGCCGGCTTCGGTGAGATCCCTGTCCATCACCATGCAGTCCCCCTCCATGGGTATAGATGCAGCCCATGGTTGTATCTACACCCATGAGCTATGTCTAAAGGAATTTTCTTGGCAATAATTAATGCCGATTCACGAAAAATAGTTCAATAAACTGTAATAATTTTAATGCACACTCGCCTTTTAAATTTTAGAAATTCTTTTAACTTTTACTTTTTGTACAGCCTAATAGGATAACAGAGAGATTACTAAGGGGGGCCAGTTCCAACCATGGGCTGCTCCCATACCCGTAGAGGGGGCTGGATGGTGAAGAACGGGGATCACGGGTCGGACCCAGTACCCCGAAAGACTCTGGGACCAGATGCAGGACGCGAACCCGGGTCCTCCTTCGTGGCACGCTTACAGCGTTACCACTCGGCCATCTGGCCTCTATAAAAATATTTAAAGTAGGGATATTTGTTATATCTCTGCTTTTATCTCGACCAATATAAGTATAATAACCTATTTCATCACTGGTATCATAATGAAAAGTTTGGTGAAGGATTCTATGATTTGAATTCATAAAAAATAAAAAATAAAAAATAATTTAATTATAAATCATTTATTATTTTATTAAATATATTTTATGATTCTTAAAATTTATGTTACAAAAATTAACATACTTCATAGCAAAATATATTCTTATAAGCTATATACCCTGAAATGCTCCCTAATGGGCAGAAAATAATAAAATCTAATAAAGTAAAATTGTTAAATATTAACTTTATTCAATGTAAATATAAATGGGTATAAAATTCAGAAACAAGAAATGGTTTCACCAATGGGGAAGCAATGGGAAATAAAATATAACTGAAATGATGGTACAGACAACTCTCTCTTCTTTTACACAGTAAATTATGTATTATAGATAGTCCTCGACTTACAACAGATTTTGGTTTCAAAAATTTCGAATCCGACTATTGTAAGTTAGAAATACCCAAAATTTATGGATTTCTCACTACTAATGTTTATTAGGATACTATATATTATCTTAATAAACATAAAGAACACAAAACTACAAGAATCAGACATAAAAAAGATGTTTTCAACATATCAGACCATTGGATCGGGGAATCAAACCCACATCATTTGCATTATTGAAATTATAATTTATTGATGACATTGCTGTCGTAAGTAAAAGTTGGTCATAAGTCAAGGATTACTGTATTTGCAGATTCTTTTACTTTATTCTAGCACTTAGGTAGGATATAAATATCTTTATTACAGACTATTAAAAATATATAATATATGTATATAATATAGTATATAATAATATAATATCTATATAATATATGTATTTAGTGTAAATACAGCAGAAGGTCGGATAGACTGAAAACATTTCTGTAATTACACAATAACTGTAATAAAGATATTTATATGTGCTAGAATAAAGTAAAAGAATTCATCATTTAAAAATAGAGTAATTTTTGAACATTAATAGTATTTGCAGATGTTTATTTTTTAAATAATATTTTATTTTTATTTGAAAACATTGTAATTAATCTTTGTCTTTGCCTTTATATATATATGAGTGAGTAGTAACAAAAGGTCACAACTTTGAGAATTTATAACAGAGGTCTGTCTGAGTAAAAAGTCATACAAACATAATTCTGATTCTGAACAGTTTCAGAGTTATAATTGATTTTAATTGTAAAACAAGACTACAAAGAAACATGTATTTGATAGTGTTTATTCTTAAATTAATATTATATGCTTATAATAGGTATTAAAAATACTATCTTCTGTCTCAAGGCACAATGCAGTTAATCTATGAATTGCATGAGTAGCTCATTTTAATTTTCTGTGTCTGTCTTTGATGAGTGCTTCAGCATTCAAAATGTGATTGAGCAATGCCTATTCTGTTTCCACTTTGCTCTTGTAGACCAGCACTTAATTCATCCCATAAACTAAAATCTAAAAGATTCAGGTCTAGAAATCCAGATGGCCAAATACAAGTCTGCTGTTTCACCGTAGCCTTCTTTTACAACTAAACTAGTTATAGCTTCAAAACCATTCAGAATTGGACCTATGTTTATATGGCTTTTTACTCAGACACACCTCTGCTATAGATTCTCAAAGTTATGATCTTTCCTCATCACCCACCTTGTATATATTTTTTGTTTGATTTATTTTCAAAACTATATACTTACTTGTTACATCACTTTCTTATTGTTCTAATTCAATCAAAGGTTCAAAAGTATTTTAGTTGCTTTGTTATAAAAAATAAAAATTTCATATCATCAAAATTGCTTTGTACTGTCAAAATATTATTTAATATTTTAAATTATGATTTAATATTTTTTTGATTAAAGCATAACAATATTCAAAATAAATACTGTATCATAATTAATTATATTATGCATATATTTTATTCAAATTATTATTTATATATATTTATATAATAACAAATGTTTTTATCAAACAGATTTTAGCAGAAAAACATAACTAAAATGCATGTGAAACAAAATCAAACAAAATTTCATTCCATCTGAGATCTAATGATTGTTATCTGATTACAAATCTGTCCTGAACAATATTAATAAAGACTGAGTTAGAGAATAGCATAATCATATTTTGTGATATTGTAAATTTGTACAATTTTTGCATAACTTTATCAGAAATGTTGGAGATGGCTTTACTTGAGTCATGTAGTTTTGTCATTGCAATTCTGAATGAATAAACATGTTTTTGTATTAAATTTTTAAAAATAGTAATAAATTTATTTGTGTTAATATTGATCACATTTTAAATTTTATTTTATATATGAAAAATCAATGATTCAGCAGAAAATATTTTGCAAATTTACATTATGCTTAATATGTTAACAGAATCTTATAAAATGGTGAAATTTCTAGTATTTCTAAAAAATCTCTCTTTAATCAGACATTTAATTTAGAGATTTGAATAAAAGGCTAAATCTAGTTTAATTTTTTATTTTCTTAAAAAGAATATCAAATTATATAAGAATTAGAATTAAATTTTCAGGATTCAATGTGAAAGTCAGAAGAGTATAGATCATTTGTTTTCTGGGACATGCCTATAAAGCCTGAAAAAGAGAAATTATGCAATAAAGTTCTGGTCACAGCAGTAACTGGAGTATGGAACGTGCAGGGGATGCTAAGAATATCCGGGTAAGGAATGGCTGCCTTTTATTACTGACTTTGGCTATATATATAATAGATAATTTCTTTCAATAGAAAACCATCTACAGAAAAATGAAGCAGAGATCAACTGGTATGTCATTGAACTCAGCAATGTAGGAAAAAAAGGCAAAAACATCATGGAATTTCAAAGTGGATACTTCTTCTATCATTCAAGGAATCAGACCAATACCAACAGATGAATAGGATTTCTGATTCAGAAAGATATCGTACAAACATTGTCAGTTTCAGCAGCAACTCAGACCAAGTAGGACAAGTCACAATGAGGATTTCCAAGAGATATCAACTGAATGTAATACAGGTGCATGCACAGACTGCCAGGAGCGATGAAGAAGAAATAGAAGCTCTATATGAAGACATAACCAAGGAAATGAACACCAATCTGGCATATTTCACACTCATCATGAGCAACTACAATGCAAAAGTTGGAAGAAGCATATATGAAAAAACATGCATTTGCAACTCATGCCAAACTGAAGATAATGAATACCTTCTTCAACAAGAAAGAGCAATGAAAATGGACATGGATCAACCCCAACAGACAGACCAAGAACAACACTGATTTCATCCTTGTCAACAACAACTATAATCAAAAGATGTTTCCGTACTCAATGAGTTCAACATCAGTAGAAATCACTGATTAATCTATGCCAAAATCAAGTTGCATATTCAATATGAAACAAGACAGTTAATACAACAGAGAGGGATATTCTATGGGGATCCAATCATCATAGGAAAAAAATCTAAAGGTGTGATATCTGGGGAATAAAAAGGCCAAGATATTAAACTGATCTGAAAATGTGATCTGATCTGAAAATGTGTTGTTTAGTGTTGTACATACTTGCAGACTCCAATGTGAGGTGCTCTGTTTTGCTGAAAGATGATGTTTGACTGCAGATCAGCAATTTTTGGAAATGCATACTCTTCCAGTATATCCAGATAGGTGTTATCAGTAATGGAAGCTTATATGAAGAAAATGGGTCAATAATGCAATCTTTCATAAGCCCACACAACACATTCAACTTTGGGCTATCTCAGATGTGTTCTTGGATGTGTATGGGTTTTCTGAGCCCCAAATAGATACATTGGCTCATATGCATAAAGGCCAGTAAATACTTTTACTAGTAATTTTGTAAGTAAACACTAGGTTTCATATGCATAATATTTTTGAGTATTTACTGCAAATAGTATATATACTTAACTTTATAGTTCAATACAGCTCTTTAGCAAGTAAGAAATTTTTATTCTGGCATAACGTTTTCGGACCATAAGTGGTCCCTCTTCAGTGCCTCTCACTTACAAAATAGAATACTAACAGAACATTACAATATCGAACATTATAAAAATTCTTTAAATCTCCGAACAATTTTAACATAGATAACATAAATACGCGAACATTACAACAGTCATTATTTTAAAAAACACTTTAGAATAAAAGAACATAGCATGTTTATTTAATTCTCAAGTTGACAGATCCGTTATCCAATCTTAATATACCAAACCCCACTTTGCATTGCAGATGTATTTTTGTAAAAACTCAGCGACTAAGACATGATGGACATTTCATGTAGAAGAAGGAAATTAAACCTTACGAACTCGGATCTCTTCTGAAAATTGAACTGTGGGATCCATGGTTCAATTTTTGACTCCCACGCTTGCATTTTTTTTCAAAAGGGATCCAGACCCGGCGAAAGCGATACAACTCATATTGAAATGATACAAATTCATTATGTAATTTCCATAAGAAATGAATGAAATACGGACGATAAAGAAAATCTGTATTACTATTTTCAACAAATAGAAAATCCTTCTGTGGCATACGCGGCCCACTACTTCATACTCAGAGCAATAACTGATCGACTCACTATGTGCTGCTCTGAAAGAAATATTCACCATGTAAAATAAAAAAATATAACGATGGGCATCTCTAGCTGTCATGCTAATAATGTAAAGCCGAATGAAGTACTTAGCCCTGTAAAATCAATAAATAAAATTAGAAAGCTGTATAGTTAGATAAAAATATACAGTATATTGCTACGTTTATTAAATTGCCAGAGATAATAATAGAAAAATATAAATCTTTTCGCCTTGAATTAATAACATGATACATGAAAACAAGATAAAAAAAGATGGACTGACCTAATCGGGAAACAGATGGTCTTTTATATCTTCGCAGAAATCGGGAGGTGTTTTATCTGACAAATCAAAGGGGTGAAGGATTGATCAGCGTTTTTTCCAGAGAGAATTAATGTTCTAAATAGTATAAGTTTGTTTTTTTTTTTATCAACAGATGACGCCACACTCCATTCAGGCAGAATACTATGATACGGGGCGAAACAAGCCCTTCCACAGGCTCCCACCCCTGCGTAGGGAACAGCCGGATTGTGGAGAACGGGGGTCCGGGCCCGACCCGTCGATTCCGTCCTCCAGTAAATAAATATTTTTAAGGAATGGGACCCGAGACTCGAACCCGGTTCCTTCAGAGTGGAAAGACGAAGCATTTCCACGCCGCCAATCCGACCGACAATCAGTTTGTATTGACACTTGACACTATATTAATATAACATACAAACGCGACTCGAACCCGGTCCTCCAGAGTGGAAAGACGAAGCATTTCCACGCGGCCCATCCGACCGACAATCAGTTTGTATTGACACTTGACACTATATTAATATAACATACAAATTAATTTTTTCGATAGGTTTCTTATATTTTTTTAAATTTTCAAAATTTACCGAAAAATTAACAAAAATTATTAAATATTGATAATCAATAAAATTCTATCAATATTTTGTAATTTTTCAGTTCATATAAAAATGAATTTACATAAATCATTATTTACCATTTGTCACTAAAAGAAAAACCAGACTACAGAAAAAATTAAAATTTTCATTGCTTTCAGATAGCGGATTTCATTTCTTCTGCAAACACTTCGTATACTATTCAGAGCTCTTTTAATTCAGTTTTTTAGGCGTTAGAAATATATATCAAATTATTTTTATATTAATGAAAAGAAATAATTACTAACAAGAACATGTATTTGATAAAAGTTTAGAGGAAATAATTTTTTTTGTATAGTTTACCGCCGCTTTCCACTTGTTGAATATTAAGCTGCAGGGAATTTCCATGGCCATCATGGACCGCCCGTTATCCCTGGCAGGGTCAATTGTCAGGTGTAGAATGGGGTTCAACAAGCGGGCCTGGACCTCTTTTGAAAAAACTGGAGATGTGGCAGCCGAAAACTGAACCCTGGATCCCACAGTTCAATTTTCAGGAGAGATCCGAGCTCGTATCGTTTAATTTCCTTCGTCCACATGAAATGTTCATCAGATGACCTCAGTAAGGGTATGATAGCCCATGATGGGAACTGGAATAACCCGTCACAGTCATCATATCCTGAAGTATCTATCAGGTTGAAAGTGGCTTTAGGCTCTCTCACAAAAAGCTTCCAGTTAATCCCATCATAGACGTAGATTAGCATGTGATGAGCTCTATAATGCCGAATATATCTCTCGCAATATTCGGTGGAATAATGCAAATCTTAGCTAAGCATCTTTTTTCTCTAAGAACGCTTAATATTTTCTCATAACGTAAGATCTAACATTCACATTAATATCACAACTTTATAATTTTTCATTTTATAATTTTTTGCATAAAAATGTAGTCTATATACATAAATCATTACTTACCATTTGTCATTAAAATAAAAACGAGAATATAAAAAAGGAAAAAAGTTTCATTGCTTTAGGGTAGCAGAGTTCGTTTCTTCTACAAATACTTTGAATTAAAAGAACTGTAAATAATATAGTTTTGTAATTTAGTTTTAGGCGTTAGAAATATATATTACATCATATTTTATGTCGACAAAAGGAAACAATTATTAACAGGAAGAAGAATTTGATAAAAATTTGAAGAGGAAATACTTATAAGATTTATTTTTTAAACAAATATTTGTTTATTAATTTTTGAAAACTTAATGCGTTATTACAAAAATATATATATAACATTTCAACAGAAGGAACCACAAGACAATACATGGTTAAGAAATAAATCAAAGTAGAAGACATAACGGTAGCAGTTAGAAATAGTACTATTTATACGTGGCGTTGGGCAAGACATATAGCGAGATACATTGATTACCGTTGGACAAAGAGAATTAAAGAAGGCAACCAGGACAAGGTAAAACATATTCTGACAGGCAATACAAACGATAGAGAAATGATATAAGTAATTGATTCCCAGTGGATGCAGATTGCGCAAGATAGGTACAATCTGGAAATAAAAAAGAATGCACATACAGTATATATATCCAGCAGTGGATGAAATAGAAATGCTGATGATGATCATTATCATCATCATCATAACACGGCTCCCTTAGTACTCTATTTGAGTGGAAAGGGGCAATCAAAATTTGCCACCAAGCTTACCATACAAAAAAAGATCATTATCATGAGCACGATCATGAAATATAACATTATATATAACAAACATATATTTTGACACACACACATCTATCCCGGACTCACCCTATATATACAGTATAAAGGTAAGTCCGGGATCGATGGACCACCTATATAATTTTTTAAAAATCATTAATTAACATATCTGTTTATGTGTCTTTGACATTTCTATTATTATTAGCTGTTATTATATATCGCCAGAATATCCTATAGTCATTTTTTAAATTGATATTGCTATATATATAAATAATAAAAATACATCAATTTCTAAAATGGGGTCCATCTCTCCCGGACTCATCCTATATTCTATATATATTAGATATATATATATATATATATTTTTTTAGATCGGAATTATATATATTATTTAATCAATAATTGAAAAAAAGTAAAGATACAATTGTAAAAATTTTTGTCCAGAAAGTTGTATTAATCTACCGAAACTGATTATTGAATCCATTAACACTTTTTAGACGCATAATTGTAATTAAGGGATGGAAAAACGATTCGACGATCCCATAATTGTAATTAAGGGATGGAAAAACGATTTAAGGATTGAAATTAGCATATTCAGTGAGGAGGTTCAAGTCTATCTAAATTAAGTTTACTATGTTATCTCCACTTGTGTGCTATAGTGTGTTGAGCAATTTAAAAAACATGCTTTTTATTTATTTATTTTATTTATTTATCCATTTGTTTACAAGTGTACAAGCGTACATAGTAACCCCCCCCCAAGTTGCGTACAAAAAGCTAAAAATTTTTATAATTTTACAGATTGCACAGATTAATGGTATATCTTTTAGAGATTAATGATAATTGAAGCGCCAAAGAAATGGTGTAACTATACTAGCTAAGTCATAAGAGGCTCTGTGAAATTAGTAATGAGCTTTTTCACTAGAGATCGAACAGATTGCAGTCGTAATAATGTAACAAATTGTCAGGCTCATCGCAGCCACAATTACATTGATAATATGTATTTAAAATTTAGAACCCGTGTTAAGTATTTACAAGTGTACAATTGTACATAGTAACCCCCCCAAGTTGCGTACAAAAAGCTAAAAATTTTTATAATTTTACAGATTGCACAGATTAATGGTACATCTTTTAGAGATTAATGATAATTGAAGCGCCAAAGAAATGGTGTAACTATACTAGCTAAGTCATAAGAGGCTCTGTGAAATTAGTAATGAGCTTTTTCACTAGAGATCAAACAGATTGCAGTCGTAATAATGTAACAAATTGTTATTCGGAAACATTTCAGATTCTGAAATGTTTCCGAACAACTGTAGCTGATAGTGTTTTTGTGGAGATAAGCTGTGCCGAGGGCACTATTATTCAGGCATTCTATTTGTATGATATGTATTACATATGATACAACAGTCAACTGATATAAAAAATGAATACATTAATAATAATATGGGGTTAAAGGGTTTGCATCGTGTATGATACTGTAGACGTTAAGTGGTTAAGGTCTGAAATTGGCATATTCATTAAGGAGATTCAAGTCTATCTAAATTAAATGTTATCCCGACTTGTGGGCATAATGTGTTGAGCAATTTAAAAAACATACTTTTACAGATAAATGATAATTGAAGCGCCAAAGAAATGGTGTAACAATACTATCCAAGTCATAAGAGTCTCTGTGAAATTAGTAATGAGCTTTTTCATTAGAGATCAAACAGATTGCAGTCGTAATAATGTAACAAACTGTCAGGCTCATCGAAGCCACAATTACATTGATAATATGTATTTAAAAATTAGAACCCGTGTTAAGTTGTAGTTAATTTTGCCGTGTTGTGTTAAAAAATGAATAATTTTAAAATTAAACTGATTTAAGTTTGAATCTAAACGATGAAATAGTTTTGGAAAAAAGGAGTGAATAATTAATCCCTTTTGTTTTCCCACCTATTCTCTACTTGTTCCACTCGCTAATTGAGCCCAATCTGAAATGTTTCCGAACAACTGTAGCTGATAGTGTTTTTGTGGAGATAAGCTGTGCCTGCCAAGATGTCTGCCAATTTCCAGGACAATCAGAATGTCCTTTCACCGAACAAATTTTTGAGATTTGCGCAAGTTTTAAATAATTGGTAAATTTTAAATGAGAGTTTGATATATCTAAAACAAAAAAAATTATGAGAAAACTACTTATGAGTCGATATATATTAAAAATTTAGTAACTGATTATTTTTATATAATTTAATGCATGAAATGTTGCTAAAATTTCAGTTTGAATAATGATATAGAATTTATGAAGTTTAAAATCGTAACAACAAAGAGCCTGATTATCCTTGAGGAAAGAAAATGCTGAGCCCACATGGTTTACTGTATTTCATAAATTGAGTAAAGATGATTCCATTTTTCCTGTTGATACACTGCCTGACTTTAGACTTCTTTCTAGGGCCGTGCGATGGCCAAGAAACTACCGATCATCGATGCATCGATTATTTTAAAATTCATCGATGGTTAGAGAAAATTAAATCGATTTTTCTACGATGTTATTTCTAACTAAAAAAATGTTCCTAAGTCCAATCAATCAAACGTTTATTTTATTGAAATGCAATACGTACAAGATTATCTATTTCTTCTATTGACAATGAACTTAAAAGTAAATACATATTCAAATGCTTTGGCTGATCATTACCAAAGTCGAGGTCGAAGAAATTACGGTATTGGCGTTCTTGATGACCTTGCAATGCTTTTGCTGATCATTACCAAAGTCGAGGTCGAAGAAATTACGGTATTGGCGTTCTTGATGACCTTTATCTTTTCCCACCTACTCTCTACTCGTTCCACTGACTAATTGAGCCCTATCGGAAATGTTTACGAACAAATGTAGTTGATTGTGTTTTGTTGAGATAAGCTGTGCTTGCCAAGAGGTTAGCCAATTTCCAGGACAACCAGAATGTCTTTTCACCGAACAAAATTTTGAGATTTGCGCAAGTTTCAAATAATTGGTAAATTTAAAATGAGAGTTTAATATACCTAAAATAAAAAATTATGAGAGAACTACTTATGAGTCGATATACATTAAAAATCTAGTAACTGATTATTTTTATATAATTTAATGCATGAAATGTTGCCAAAATTTCAGTTTGAATAATGATATAGAATTTATGAAGTTTAAAATCATAACAACAAAGAGCCTGGTTATCATTGAGGAAAGAAAATGCTGAGCCCACGTCACTGTCAGAACTAGAATTTAGAGCTTATGTACAGTAAATATTTTAATAGGAGGTGATGTAAGTGGCAATTGAGAGTAGTGGTTGTAGTTAAAATGAGAAAGAAGTAGGGACGTGCGATGGCATCGATTGTCGATTATTAATCGATGGATTTTCATGTTGATGCATCAAACCATCGACAATTATAACAATCGATGTATTTCATTGGTACCATCGATGCTGTAATTTTTCACTGTAAGAATTTATTAAATATTTTAATTTTGTAACTGCAGTCATGCTGAATCATTACACTAGATGTCGTCATCTCTATTTTCCAAATGGCTCTGGTCAAAACATGAAATGACACTAGAAATGACATGTTTGCTGATGAGTTAGAAATAGTCCTTACTTTTTTTCCCGTGGAAGTTTGAAAAAGCACTTTTCTGCTATTATTTAAGCTCGAAGAAAGAATATTCAACTGTAAAGGCCTGTTTCCACT
>AYEL01044598.1:0-77817 GCA_000484575.1 Olivierus martensii
TAATATATACAGAATATAGGGTAAGGCCGATAGAGATGGAACCTTTTTTAAGAATTGCTGTATTTTTGTTATTTATATATATAGCAATATCAATTTAAAAAATGTTATAGGATATTCTGGCGATATATACTAACAGCTAATAATAATATAAATGTAAAAGACACATAAACAGGTATGTTAATGATTTTTAAAAAATTGTATAGGTGGTCGATCTCTCCCGGACTTACCTTTATACTGTATATATAGAATGAGTCCGGGATAGATGTGTGTGTGTGTATTTGGGTTTGTTATATATAATATTATATATCATGATCGTGCTCATGATGATAATGATCATCAGCATTTCTATTTCATCCATTGCTGGATATATATACTGTATGTGCATTCTTTTTTACTTCCAGATGTACCTATCTTGTGCAATCTGCATTACTGGGAATCAATTATTTATATCATTTCTCTATCATTTGTATTGCCGGTCGGGATGTCTTTTACCTTGTTCTAGTTGCCATTCTTTAATTCTCTTTCTTCAACGGTAATCAATATATCCCTGCTATTAATAATGTCTTGCCCAACGCCACGTACAGTACTATTTCTAACTGCTACCGTTATGTCTTCTACTTTGATTTATATCTTAAATCATTTAATAATTTCTTGCCCAACGCCACGTACAGTACTATTTCTAACTGCTACCGTTATGTCTTCTACTTTGATTTATATCTTAAATCATGTACTGTATTGTGGTTCCTTCTGTTGAAATGTTATATATATATATATATTTAGTAATAACGTATTAAACTTTCAAAAATTAATAAACAAATATTGGTTTAAAAAATAAATCTTATAAAGTATTTCTCTTCAAATTTTTATCAAATTCCTCTTCCTGTTAGTAATTGTTTCCTTTCGTCGACATAAAAAATGATGTAGTATATATTTCTAACGCCTAAAAAAGTATATTATTTACAGTTCTTTTATTCAAAGTATTTGTAAGTCCTAAACAATGACGGAAGTAATTCAAAGTCCTACAGCAATGAAACTTTTTTTCCTTTTTTTTCATATTCTCTTTTTTATTTTAATGACAAATGGTAAGTTATGATTTATGTATATTCATTTTTATACAAAAAATTATAAAATGAAAAATTATAAACATTTGATATTAATGTGAATGTTAGATCTTACGTTATGAGAAAATATTAAGCTTTCTTAGAGAAAAAAGATGCTTAGCTGAGATTTGCGTTATTCCACCGAATATTGCGTCAGATATATTTGACAATGTAGAGCTCATCACATGGTAATCTACATCTATGACGGGGTTAACTGGAAGTTTTTCTTGTGGAGAGCCTAAAGCCACTTTCTACCTGATAGATAATCAGCGACTCAGGGAATAATGGCCCTGACGAGTTATTCCAGTCCCCATCATGGGCCATCATACCCTTATTAAGGTTATCTGATGGACATTTCATGTGGACGAAGAAAATTAAACGATATGAGCTCGGATCTCTCCTGAAAATTGAACTGTGGGAACCAGGGTTCAATTTTCGGCTTCCACATCTCCAGTTTTTTCAAAACAGATCCAGGCCCGGCTTGTTAAACCCCATTCTACACCTGACAATTGACACTGCCAGAGATAATGGGCGGTCCATGATGGCCATGGAAATCCCATGCAGCCTAATATCCAGCAAATAAAAAGCGGGGTTAAACTACACACAAAAAATTATTTCCTCTTTAAACTTTTAATAAAGTTATATTCCTGTTAGTAATTATTTCTTTTCATTAACAAAAAAATAATATGATATATATTTATAACGCCTAAAAAAACTGAATTAAAAGAGCTCTGAGTAGTATACGAAGTATTTACAAAAGAAATGAAATCAATGCTCTATCTGAAAGCAATGAAAATTTTAATTTTTTCTGTAGTCTGGTTTTTCTTTTAGTGACAAATGGTAAATAATGATTTATGTAAATTCACTTTTATATGAACTGAAAAATTATAAAATATTGATAGAATTTTATTTATTATCAATATTTAATAATTTTTGTTAATTTTTTGGTAAATTTTGAAAATTTAAAAAAATATATGAAACCTATCGAAAAAATTAATCTGTATGTTATATTAATATAGTTTCAAATGTCAATACAAACTTGTACTATTTAGAACACTAATTCTCACTGGAAAAACGTTGATCAATCCTTTACCCCTTTGATTTATCAGATAAAACACTTCCCAACTTCTGCGAAGATATAAAAGACCATTTGTTCTTCTCGGTGAGGGCAATCCACCTTTTTCATCTTGTCTTTCATGTATCATGTTATTAATTCAAGCCGAAAAGACTTATATTTTTCTATTATTATCTCTGGTAATTTAATAAACGTAGCAATATATATTTTTATCTAACTATACAGCTTTCTAATTTTATTTATTGATTTTACAGGGCTAAGTACTTCATTCGGCTTTACATTATTAGCATGACAGCTAGAGATGCCCATCGTTATATTTTTTTCTTTTACATGGTGAATATTTCTTTCAGAGCAGCACATAGTGAGTCGATCAGTTATTGCTCTGACTTGTGAGTATGAAGTAGTGTGCTGCGTATGCCACAGACGGATTTTCTATTTGTTGAAAATAGTAATACAGATTTTCTTTATCGTCCCTATTTCATTCATTTCTTATGGAAATTACATAATGAATTTGTATCATTTCAATATGAGTTGTATCGCTTTCGCCGGGTCTGGATCCCTTTTGAAAAAAAATGCAAGCGTGGGAGTCAAAAATTGAACCATGGATCCCACAGTTCAATTTTCAGAAGAGATCCGAGTTCGTAAGGTTTAATTTCCTTCTTTCACATCAAATATCCATCATACCTTAGTCGCTGAGTTTTTACAAAAATACATTTGCAATGCAAAGTGGGATCTGGTATATTAAGGTTATGCTTAAGATTGGATAACGGGCCTGTCAACTTGAGAATTAAATAAACATGTAAGCTATCTTGAATTTTAAAAGCCATGACAAAACGTTATGAATTTTTTGAATTTATATTTTGATATATACTGTATAAGGAGAATTATGTTTAAGTGTCACATTTTATTAATCACTCGATTAGTTATTCAATACTTATAACTTAAATGCACTTTTAATATTTATTTTATTTTTATTATTGTAGAAATAAAAATTTGTCCCTGGTTCATTAAATATTCATTTAACTTTCAATATTTTAAAATATTAGGTGATACTTCTAATTTTGGTATTGCCTCGGCTCCTCAAATATTATATATAATGCCGCTGAATGCATCAAAGAAATGTTTTAATATTCATTTAATAAATATTTTAATATGAATTATAAATAACTAGATATTAAATATAGTATTAAAAATTTTCTATTTTCAGGATTAGATATTTTTAATCTGAACGAAAATTTAATGTCAAAGCTTACTAAAATTACTAAACGACAACAGGAAAGAAGCGAATCAAACGAAGATATTTCTGTAATGCCTTCGTTCGAAGATCAAACTTTTGAAAATGTCAGTTTTTCTGCAGGTTCGACAGCATATCTTCATTGCAGAATCAATAATTTAGGATATTACAGAGTAAGAAATTTTCATTGCATTTCATTATAAAATTATTTCTATTTTAAATTTTTAGCAATTTTATTTATTATATACGTGTAATCAACTAAATATAACTGTAATCTTATGTAAAATAACAATCAAACCAAGATATTTCTGTAATGCCTTCATTCGAAGATGAAACTTTTGAAAATGTCAGTTTTTCTGCAGATTCGACAGCATATCTTCATTGCAGAATCAAAAATTTACGAGATTACTCAGTAAGAAATTTTCATTGCATTTCATTATAAAATTATTTCTATTTTAAATTTTTAGCAATTTTATTTATTATATACGTGTAATCAACTAAATATAACTGTAATCGTATGTAAAATATTCATTTATCTAGATGAGGGGCATGTTTGCTCAAAGTGACAGAATGGCAAATTTTTTTTTAGGATGAAAACTTGAAGCTGATATATTATTTAAAATTCTGAATTTTTGTAACTTTGTAACATTTTTTGTAAACCTTTTGTAATTTTTTTCTTACCCGAGAAGCAGATTTTACAAAAAATTTAGCTAATTTTGGGCACACATCCTTCACTACCCCTGATCTAGACTATATTAAATAAACGATAGAACAATATTAGTGTTAGTTTTTATGTTGAAATTATTTCTGTTTCAGACTCTTCAGATCAAAGAATTAATATGTCATCAATCTGTTATATAAAAAAGTTTATTATAATAGATTTGCAGATTTATAGTTTTAGATACCATTTGAACAAGAAATCATTAAAATCTGTTGAAACACTTTTTACCGTTTATAAATTCTAAATTTAAATTTTTGTAACTTTGTAATATTTTTTTGTAAACTTTTGTAATTTTTTTCTTACCCGAGAGGCAGATTTTACAAAAATTTCGCTAATATTTGCACACATCCTTAAAAAATTCACCACCCCTGATCTACACTATAATAAATAAACGATAGAACAATATTAGTGTTAATTTTTATATTGAAATTATTTCTAAAAGTTTCAGACTCTTCAGAAATATTTAAGATCAAAGAATTAATTTGTCATCAGTCTGTTATATAAAAAAGTTGATTATAATTGATTTGCTGAATTATAGTTTTCGATACCATTTGAACAAGAAATCATTAAAATCTGTTGAAACACTTTTTACCATATATAAATTAATCTATAGATAATGATGTCAAGAGAAGACCAAAAAATGATAAAAACAGATAGAAAGAAGAGTTTTTCCTACAGGAATTTTATATAAAATATAAATACAGAACGCCTAGAAGCCTTAAAATCGGGCCAATGTTTGTGACGTCATCCATTGTTACGTCGTAATGATATCACGTCGGGACTGATCACCATTGCGAAATCCATTGGAATCTGTTGGTTTTTGTGCCCAACTTTAATGTCAATTAGCCGGCAAAGATGCCACAATGACGTCACGTCGAGTCATCATCGCGATGTCATACATTATTGCGTCGTCGTGATGTCGCGATTTGTTATTGCTTTGTAACGTCATTCATTATTACGTTCTGGTGAAGTAATAATTTAAAAATTAAGGAAAAAATTACAGTGGGTGATCGGTTAACGAACAGTTCGGATAACGAACACTTTTTTGAAAGATTTTTATGTTCGGTTAACGAACACTTCACAGAACAAACTGTGGGACCCGCGGACTGACCGAATGACAGATCAGCCGAATGGCTGCGTGGTAAAGCTGTGGCTTACCATTCTGGAGGATCCGGGGGTCCCACTCCTACAATTCTTTAGGAGGGATCTGGGTCTGGACCATTGAAATCCATCCTTCAATCTTCTGGTTGACCCCATCATGGGTGGTCGTCACTTTTTACCGTTTATAAATTAATTTATAGATAATGATGTCAAGAGATATTTAAGACCAAAAAATGATAAAAGCAGATAGAAAGAATAGTAAGATCATCCTACAGGAATTTCACGAAAAATATAAATACAAAACGCCCAGAAGTCCATTTTTCATCTATTTTCTGAAGACAAAATCGGGCAAATGTTTGTGACGTCATCCATTGTTATTGTCGTAATGATATCACGTCGGGAATGTGACATCATCACAATTACGAATCCATTGGAATCTGTTGGTTTTGTGCCCAACTTTAATGTCAATTAGGGTTTGTTCGGAAATACTAACCGCTACGACCTGTGAAACCGGAGAGTTACCGGTCTTCAATCAAAAACAATACCGGAAACTTCACGTGCAACCGCTCTCACCGGCTTTTGAGCTCAGTTGCAGGTGACGTCAACGTACCAAGATGGCTGACACAGTTATTTTTCTTGCGAGAAGTGTGATTATAAATCATTTAACTTTGAAAATGTGAAATCTCATCTGTTTCAAGAACATATAATAATATAGAAGGAGAAAATAGAGGTATAATCTTCTCCGCATAATCTTTTGTTCGAGGAACTATTCGTTTTTTTCTTGCAAGTTCGAGTAATAAATCTTTATCGATTAGTTCATCATCAGAACTAGAACTAGCAGAAAAATCATTATCGCTGTCCAATTCAAGCAAAATTGTCGTGATAATCGATATCAATTGTTTATCGGCTGCCACCTTGTTGAATGTAACCGATTTTCTATTCTCGTACTCACAAATAAACCTGGAACGAAGATTACCGATGACGTATGTCACCGCAACCGTACTAACTGACCGGTTAGTATTTCCCAACCTGCCCTTAGCTGGCAAAGATGCCACGATGACGTCACGTCGAGTCATCATCGTGATGTCGCGATCTGTTATTGCTTTGTAACGTCGTTCATTATTATGTTGTGGTGAATTAGCTGGCAAAGATGCCACGATGACGTCACATCGAGTCATCATCGTGATGTCGTACATTATTGCGTCGTCGTGATGTCGCGATCTGTTATTGCTTTGTAACGTCGTTCATTATTATGTTGTGGTGAAGTAATAATTTAAAAATTAAGTAATAATTTAAAAATTAAATCCGCGGGTAACATGGTAACCCAATACCACATCAGGGATAGGGAATCATCAGAATAGGGAATCATCGAATAAGAAATCATCAGAATAGGGATTCTGATGATTCCCTATTCGTTTTCAGAAGAGTTTTTTCCAGTGATATTCCAAGAATCACTGCGGATTTCTGAAAGGAGTTACCCGCTTATTTATATGAACGAATAATTCCTTTCAGGATAATATCTAGTATTAAATAAAATAGTGAATAAATAAAAATAATGTAATTTTCTATATTCATTCGTATTTGTATATAAGGCGTAAGGAAATAAGAATGACAAGTTCAGTCTGTTATTCAGGCAGAAACTAATTTCGGGACTTTTCTGAGTAGATGGCAAACGCTAATAAATATTGTATATTTTTTATAGGTTGCTTGGATAAGAGGAAAGGATTTACAGGTTTTAACAGTTAATGCTTATACTTTTACAAACGATTACAGATTCCAAATCATTCATGCAGATGGTTCAATAGATTGGATTTTGAAGATAAAATATTTAAACATAAGAGATGCTGGAATATATAAATGCATGATAGCTACTGATCCTACAGTTTATCGTTATGTTAATTTAATTGTTACAAGTAAGTTAAATGGAATAATTAATATTGTTTATCTGAAGTTTTAGTATAATAGCTCAATAACTATTATTTATTTTTTCACAAATAATAAATTCGTGAATAATCAAAAATTTTTTTCAGTGGATTAATGTATAAATTGACTTTTGTATTGATATCAATTGAATCCCTGTACAATAGAACTTCATTAATCAGATGAAATGAAATTTCATAATATTCAATATCTCACGCTTAAATTGTATTGTTTTCGTTAGATATTTCAATAAAAACTGAAGAATGGATCTGATATGTAACTTCAGAAGAATCTTAAAATTTTAATTTACTACTAAAAGAAATTTAGAATCAAAAATTTTTTTCAGCGGATTAATGTATAAATTGACTTTTGTATTGATATCAATTGAGTCCCTGTACAATAGAACTTCATTAATCAGATGAAATAAAATTTCATAATATTCAATATCTCACGCTTAAATTGTATTGTTTTCGTTAGATATTGCAATAAAAACTGAAGAATGGATCTGATATGTAACTTCAGAAGAATCTTAAAATTTTAATTTACTACTTAAAGAAATTTGTCAAAGACAAAACAGCAGTCATTTAAAATGGACTATTGATAAAACATTACCAAGATAGTCTAAAATAAACATACAGAATTATTAAGTAGCATTAGTGATTTATAGATAATAAAAATTAGTAATAAAATAAATTAAGACAGCCGGTTGGCTGCATAGTAAAGCTATGGTTTACTACACTGGAGGATCCGGGTTCAAATATGGATCCTCCAGTGTTTCAGCAGGGGTAACATTACCAAGATAGTCTAAAATAAACATACAGAATTATTAAGTAGCATTAGTGATTTATAGATAATTTATTTAATTACTAATTTTTATTAAGTCAGCCGGTTGACTGCATAGTAAAGCTATAGTTTACTACACTGGAGGATCCGGGTTCAAATATGGATCCTCCAGTGTTTCAGCAGGGGTTCGAGCCCCGGCCGTTGAACCCCTTTCTTCAACTTTTTGACCTCATCATGGGTGTTGGCCAGTCTGTGATGGGTTCTATAATTGGCCGCCGCCAGATAAAGCATATGCCTTTTGCGGTATGGCGGCTTTTTTATTATTGAATATAATCTTTTTCTCTTTTTATAGATTGATTTCCAGAAATTCTACTGATTACAACTTTATTTCAAATAATGCCAATTGGAAAAAGTATACTGTATAACAGAGGTTTATGTAATTAACACATGTGTTATATTTTAGTAAATTCATTATTATTATATATGCTGTGAATTAATAATCAATACTTTGCTGTAACAAATTGCAATTGGAATATGTTTGTGTATACAATATTTTATAATGATAATATTGTATAACAGAGGTTTATGTAATTAACACATGTGGTATATTTTAGTAAATTCATTAATATTATATATGCTGTGAATTAGTAATCAATACGTTGCTGTAACAAATTGCAATTGGAATATGTTTGTGTATACAATATTTTATAATGATAACTTCCATAAGAAATCGGTTGCAAAATACATTCAAAATCAATTAAAATGGTTTTGTCAGTCAATCAACTCTATACTTTTGTAATTTAACGGTGTTTGTATTTAATATTTGTGCAATTTCCTAAACAGGTGTGTTTTTAATTATTGTTTGAAATTTAAAATGATTAAATTATAATTTAAAAGAATTTCGACCCTGCCGAGGTTCTCTGAAATGGTGTTTCAGTTTTTTCGGACTGCTGGCATTATTCAAACCCATGATTCATATAACGGCCGATGAAAGCTGATCTACTAAGAAAATTGGCTTAATTTTAACATGTCACCTTTTATAATATCTTAGTCAACAAATGCACCCCTTAAGATCTTTCTGTTTTGGCTACATAAGTTTCTAAGAGAATTTTATCACCTCAGACAGTTAAGTGATTTTTTGCTATTTTGTTTTACACCGCTTTCCAATCAGGTAGATCACTAAAGAGCGGGATCACTTCTAACCACGGCTACACCCACACCCGTGGAGGGAGTCAGATGGTGAAGGATAGGGGTCGCTGGAAAGTACGGTCCTAGACTATATTTCATTGATGTAATATGGCCCTTTTTCCCAAAAGTTTGCCCATCCCTGATTTAGATTATGAACAACGATGTAAAATATTAAAATAAATACAGTGGTACCTTGGTTAACGACGGTAATCCGTTCCAGCGGAACCATCGTTAATCAAAGCGCGATTCCCCATAGGATTTAATTGAAAATTGATTAATTCGTTTCGGCTCTTTCCCATAACCATAGTAAATATTAAAAATGCAGATAAAACTCATTTAAAATGTCCTAAAAATATGGAAAATATCATTTATTTATTATATTTGCTACAAAAAAATTAACATTAATAAAATGAACTTTATATTATATTAAATTCCTGTTCACTTTGTTGGTTTAAAATTTATTAAACCAAGGGCGAATGTTAGCAGTAATTTGTATTTTGATTGTTATTTTATATTTTTAATTGTATTGCCTAAGGGCGACATCTGTTAATAAAAAAGTGAGTTTTTATAATCTAATACAATGACTCGAGGTCATGGGTCTTGATTAAAGTAAACTAGCGTAATTTTGTTTTGACGGTTTTCTGTACTAATGCGTGGATGCGATGCAAGAAACGGTATCTTCCTGTCAAATGAAGAGCTTAGTTTCGATTTGAAACTTCTCTTCAGTTTGGCACGATTGGAGAAATTAAAGAAAATAGGAATAGTAAAACAGGAAGATTTTTTAACAGTTCACATTGAGCTTTCTCTCTCTCTCTCTCTCTCTTTTGGAACTCTCAGCTTTCTTGAAGCTCACATTTTCTCTGATATCCTTGGTTAGATGAATGTCGTCGTCATGTGTTTATCAATATTTTTATTAAAGAAAAAAAATAAATAAATAAAATTGTTTTTATTGTAAAATTCCATTATTTAAACATATTACATTCAATAACAAATACATATTTCGTTAATTTTCCTACTGCTAATCAAAGTTCTCTCCAGTGATCTACTATACTTATTTACTTGAATTAACATTATTATTTTCGATTTTGGATAACCTTTTGAACTTCTGTACTTGTTCATCCCATTTACTATTATACATATTACAATACCAACTATCCTTTCTAATTTGATAAATATATATCCTTTGTTCTTCTGGTTTCAGAATCCTCTTAATCAAATCTTTGCACGAATTCGATACTTTGGGAATCTCCGGAAATCTCAACTCACCAGTCACTTTCACTAGATATTTTCCCGGATCAGAGGGATCGAAAGGAAAACGAGCATATAGCATAACGTAAAGGATAACCGCCATACTCCACGTATCGTTTAGATAAGGCTGATAATATTTTCCTGTCAGGATCTCTATAGAAGCGTAAGCGTAATCTCCGCAAAACGTTTCGCATCGAGTGATTTCACTGTACGCTCGATCGGCTTCCCAAATTGGAAGTTTGTGCCTGGCGAATCCGAAATCTCCAATTTTCAGCACGAAGTGTTTATTCAGTAAAAGATTCTCGCATTTTAGATCTCGATGAGTTATTCCCTACAACGATAAACAAAAGTTTGAATGCATTTCGAAATCTAAAAAAGAAAAATGTTTTAGTTGGAAGAAAGAAATGTTTTCTAGTATTAATATTTATGAAAAAAAAGCTACGTTTATTTATCAAATGTGATAAGTATTCACTTGCGACATATGGCACTGAAATTTTCTCCAATGGAGCATAAAAAAATAATAGATTAGTATCGGTATTCATCATGTATTCCTTGTCAAGGTTAGTTTTAGTTATATCGCCGAATCTTACAAGAAATACTTTTTGGGGCGTCCATTTCAGAGCCCACATAAATCATGATAGGTCTTATCTCTAAATGCAACTTTCCATTAAGACTGGAGTCGACTTTCGAATCCCACTCCTCGGAATTTTTCAGAGGGATCCAAATTCGATTCAGCGATCGTCATCTTTTAGCATTAGCGATTTCACTATTGGCGTGGCAATCCCTAATGCCATATTAGTGGCAACATCCTAATGCTACTATATGACTGACCGAAATAATCCAGTTGTTTGATGATAATTTATACAAAAGCAAATATGTAATAAGGTGTAGAAATGCTTCGGCTTTTCACTCTAGAGGATCCGGATTCGAGTGTCGGGTCCAATTCCTTGAAAATGTTTATCATGGGATCTGAGCTCGGCCTGTCTTCCATAATTCCCTGTATTCCATAATTCGGCTGCCTTTTTGCAGGGTGAGTAACCTGTAGAAGGGCTTGTTTCACGCCGTCATTTAGGCTGTGGTTCGATATTCGTCGGTTCTCTCACAGTTCGTTCTATGTCGGTTCGATATTACTCCGTTTGCTCACTTTTGTAGTTCTTTATTCCAACTGATGTCAGATTGGGCCGCACTGAATTCGCACGATCTAAACTATCTTACGAGTAGAGTTGACTTCTAATGGCATACGTTTGGGACGAAGTTCAATCTTCTTCAATGGCGTTCAATTTATACAAATGTGAATCGTGCCAAATCCATTAATATAATGATCATTTACTTCATTAACAATCAAACTTAGGATAATTACGCTAAAACATTTATGAATACCTCCATTTTAACTGGTTCTTTATTCAAACGAAACTATGACGTCAACCAAGAAAACCGTGAAGGTTTAGTTAGTATAGTTCATGGAATATTGAGCCAGGCGGCCGGATGGCCGAGTGGTAACGCGTTGGCGTACCACGCTGAGGACCCGGGTTCGCGTCCCGGGTCTGGTCCCGGATTTTTTTCGGGGTGCTGGGCCCGGCCCGGTGATCCCCGTCCTTCACCATCCGGCCCCCCTCCACGGGTGTGGGTGCAGCCCGTGGTTGGAACTGGCCCCGTCCCCTTAGTAATCTCCCTGATTGGAAAGGGGACGTAAAATATGCAAAAAAAAAAAAATATTGAGCCACAACCTAATATCATGGTCAATAAATATATATGGTCATTCCACTTCGACGCCATTGCTGCAAGATTTTTTGTTTTGAAATCTCATCACTAGAGACGCTGGTACATGTATTTCTGTGCAATAAATAAAATTATATAAAACTCATCACAGAAAAATAATAGATTTTTACATTTGGAGTGTTTATGTTCTTTATTTGGAGTGTTCGTTTTACAAATAATAAGAATACTTTATTCACTATTATATATAAACAAGTTTCATATTTTTATTTATTTTATTTGTATCAATATTTCTTAAAATACTCTAACTTTTGGAAATTATATATTTCAGTTATTTTTAATTTAGGGATAAAAAATATCAGCTAAACAGCAATAATTCCTGTGAAATCTAAAATAATTCTGTTGTTGTGGTATATACCTTTTTCTATTTTGAAAATAAATCTATTAAAGAAATCCCACTTCCAATTTTTCTATTACAATATCTTCCATTGAAAATGTTAAATGCAACTGTAAAAATTCAAACATCTCTAAATTTATTTGTGCTAAATTACTAATACCTATGGGAATGAGCTTTTAAAGTAAGATTATTTATATAATTACAGTATATAATCTTTCAAAACAGGAGCAAGATAGAATAAACTTTCAAAGCAGGAGAAAGATAAATAAGAAGAGGATTTCTCATTGCTGTCAAAATTAATCACAAAATTTTCAGTTCCCAGATAGCTTTATTTCAATCAAAAAGTTCTAATACAATACTATATATGAAATGATAAATAAATTATTTCAAATAATGAGATATTTTCCTCATTCAAAACTATTATACTGTACATACCATTTCTATCGGATGAAATATTTTCCTCTCTCAAAACTATTATACTGTACATACCATTTCTAGCAGATACAAAACTAAATTTCAGAAAATTATTTTCACTAAAGGATATATGTATCATAGAAACTTTAAAATAAATTAGAAATTATCTTACGAATGGAATTGAAATTGGATACACTCGAAAATTTATTTATCAATATATCAACAAATAATAGTGTTTTAAATAATCATATAAATATATCAACAAATAATCGTGTTTTAAATAATCGTGTGAAAAGTAATTATAATGTTGATATATTTACATCGAGGAATTATTCCTTATTTACCAACTTACATTAAAATGCAACAAGTTTCAAATGCCCATAGTATGTCTGTTCTGATCCAGAAATTTTAATAAATAAAGCTTTCTCAGCATTTGTATGATCTTTGCGCTCAGATACAATAATTATCCCATCAAATAATTTATTTAATTTTTCAAACGGAATTATTATACCGGGCATTACACTGAAATACATTTTCAATTTTTATTTAAAATTTTTTTATCCATTTTCTGTAGAATTAATGATGACAAAATCTTATCGTTAGTCATTTCGGAGCAATTAGAATTGTATTAACGAATTAATGATGACGAAATCTTATCATTAATAATTTCCGAGCAATTAGAATTGTATTAATTGGCATTATTTCAAACACATTTGAATAATCAAAGAAAAAAATAATTACAACTGCAAAATCGTTGACTTAAAAATGATAGTTGTGAACTAACGTTAAAAATTTTGAAAGTTATTTCAAACATATTTGAAGAATCGAAGAAAAAACGGGTCACAACTGCAAAATTGTTGACTTAAAAATAATAGTTGTGAACTAACGTTTAAACATTTTTTTATTTTAAGTTTAAGCCCATAAAACGTTAAGGATAACTCTAAAGGCGGTTCACATAGCCAGCGATAGCGATTCGCTACGCGTTAAAATCAGCGAATTGAGTTTTGAGAGAAAAGCAGCGACTAAATCGAAGTTGAGATTATACGGCGAAATTCCTGTTAAAAATATTTTGCAATGTTACGTTTGATTTATAAGATTCTACATGTAAGTCTCTAGAAATTCGTCTGCTAACGGAGACACTGACACCAACGCCACCCTAGTGATTAAAATCTAGACCAGAGGTGTCCAACCTTTTGGCTTCCTTGGGCCACATTTGAAGAAAAAAAAATTGTCCGGACCGCACATAATATAATCAACGATAGTTGATAGGCAGTCGGATGGCCACGTGGTAACAGTTAGCGTGCCACGCAGGAGGACCCGGGTCCGGCATCTGCTGAAAAGTTTTTTCGGAGTTCCAGGCCCTGCCCGACAATCCCCGTCCTTCACCATCCGGTCCCCCTCTACGTGTGTAAGTGTAAACCGTGGCTGGAATTGGCCCGCTTTTTAATAATCTCACTGATCGGAAAGGGGGTGTAAAACAAAAAAATAGTTGTTAAGCAAAAAAGTTAATGAATAATGTATAATATATGATATCCACTATGATAAACAAGAAAAATGTTGTAGCATAATAATGTTTGACTTCTTTTCGTTCAGAAAATTTTTTATTGAAATATCATTGAACGGTCAAGAAGTTTTAATCACTGAAATAAGAAATATTTTAGAAAATGAAATAGGAAATGTAGATATTTATTCCAACAATAAAAACTTCATTAGCTTCATTAAGTACATAAAAAATCACAATGTTTTAAGGAGTCTAAACTTCACTTGTAAAGTTTACGATTTTATGTTGGGCTGCATTCAGTAAGGCGGTGGGCCGCGGGTTGGACAGCCCTGATCTAGACCTTAACAGTTTTACCTTTGTTATCGGTAGGAGTCGGATGACCATATATATTTATAAATTGTGAGAAAACAAAGATTTTAACGAGATTTTAATTAATGCTATTAAAACCATCCATTAAATTCTCGTTAAAGCCAAATATTTTATTCATTTAATAATGTATCTCAATCAGCAGATGGTACTAAAGATATTCAAACAATTTAAATTAAGAAAGATAATGGATTTCCATCTAATATTAATGAAAGTCAAACAATTTAACGAACATATAATTTCAATCAATATATAACATTAATGCTATAAAAAAAATTTAATCAATTTCAAAATTTAGATTTTCAAAATAATTGATTAAATTAATTTCATAAATTTAATCAATTCATTAAATTTATGAAGAATTTTAGGCATTTTATAAATTAATGACATTCCAGTATAAAACACATTTACGAATGTTACATAAGTCGTAGGAAGCGAACTAATCGTTATAAGAGAATTTCAATTTATTCCACACTAAGCGTGCTGCATCAAAGGCGACAGTATTATTAACTAAAACTTGATTTGAATAATATTTCGTAGGTTGGTTATAGTCAACTGTAATAGTATTTAAAACAATGTATTCAATACCTTTATCACATAGTTTATGCTTGGTATGTTTTCTTCGACCATTGCTGAACGCTTCACATATATTTGGAATGATTATAATGAATTGCGACTGCAAAAATCGGAAAAAGAATCTTTCTAAACTATATTGGTATTACCAAACTGTCATCGAGTTATTCATGTGGTCGAATCTTATTTTATTTCTTGCTCAAATAATAAATGACGATGTTATTTGTTCCGGATGGGACGATTTCTTTGGACGGAATAAATCATTCATTAAATTGATTATCATTACTTTCTGGGGCTTCTTAGCTTTTCAATTCAGTTTCTTCAAGCGAAATACCTTTCATATTAGTAGGGATACGAATGGATATGAAACAGAAGAGGAAGAAATGTCAAGCATTATCAAAAAAGTTTCCACGATTATTCTAAAATTAACTTTTGTGCTTTAATTCTACATTTTATTGTAAGTGATTTGTTCTTGTATCCAACTTTGAAAATGAAGAGAAAAACAGATAATGAATTTTTCTTATGTAATCTCAATATGACATTGGCAATTATCTACGGTTTTGGACAATTGGATTCTGTTATTCTTGTTTTCAGCGGATCTTTCATCTTCCTTTCTAAGCGATTCACAAATTTATGTAATACCTTTGATAAACTTCAAAAGGGAGAAAGATTTTTGAAAGAAAAGATAAATGACCTTATAAACAGACATTTCGATTTATGGTGCTATTTGCAGGAAGTAAATCGTGTTACTGAATTTTATACTCCTGCTGTGTACGCCCTTGGAATTTACATGGAATGCTTCGCTATTTGTGCTATCCTTCAATTAGATGGATTATTATTTATTATAAGTGTTTTTCTAGCACTTTCATTTACTCTTTTCGTACTAAGTATATCGTTAGCCCTATCCCGGTTCACATCGTTGGTAAGTAAAATATTTCATTTGTTTATTTAAAATTTATTTAATCACTGGATTTTTATTTACAGCTTTACGGAAATTTTATTGAAATTGTCAAAATATCTTCCGCTGATTTACCATTGAAAACTAAACTTAAAGTAATTTAATTTGAATTATTGTTAAGATGATACTTTTATAGATATCAATAATTAAATTTTATTTCAAAGATTTTAAACTTCATGAAGCGATTTGGAAAAACTCCGATAGGAATTAACATCGGTGGAATGTTTTATGTGAAGAAGAATTTCTTGATACGGGTAAGTATTGTAAATATTCTGAACACAGTTTTCAATTTAAAGTTAAATTTATAATATATATTTTTACTCTATTGTGTTTTTTTTTTCTAAGCCAATTAATTTTCTACGTGAAAATATAAAATGAAATATTTCGAGAAACATTCATATACTGTTTATGTATATATATGTATTTCCAGATTGCCAGTGCCATTAATTCGATATTTTCGGCGTTATTGGAATTACTGAAAACAAATTGATCAACATCCGATTTAGATAATAATTTGAGAAAATTCAATCTGCAGAATTAAAAAATGCAATTATAATTTAAAGTTTGCATTCGAAATAATATGCATTATACTGATTTCAGTTATATGCCTATACAAAGCACTACAAGCAACTGAGAAATATATAGATAGCTTTCGTGAATGTACAGTATGCATTTGATTTTGATGGTTCCCTCGATGAAATGAGACTTTTTACTATAAAATCCTATTCAAGTTATTTTGAACACAACGTGACCATACATGATGAATTATTCAATTTTAATTAGTTCCTAAATGAACAATCTATAATATTCTGCTGTTTTACATCTATAAAATGTAAGATGATAATTGTTTGCGATTGTGTGATTATCAGCGACTGTTTATTTGTGACTATACTGTATATTTATGTATTTTTATATGTAATTGTCTATGCTTGTGCCAATTTTTAAATCCTAAAACCTAAAATTCGCTAGAAAATAAATATTTTCGACAGTTGAAGATATACTCACATTAATTACAGAAATTTTAGTGGAAAATATACGAATATTCAAAATTGGAGGAAATTTTAACATATTTCCGATCATTTCATGTATAGTTTCATTGTTTTAAATTTTAAAATAATGGAACTATGCACTTAATGATTAAGATTGAGTTTAAATTTGAATTTTCATCTGATTGCATTCCGCAATAACTGGAGAAAATTGAAAAGCGATCCAAATTCTCAGCAACCTCTTTCTTAATTTTACTAAAGACGCACATCATCATTTGTACTAAAATGGAGAAGTATTCAAAAAAATTAGAATTAATCAATTTGACTTTTGGGAGGATCGGTTTTTTCGTACCATTTAAATGATACAGTATATATCATTTAAATAACTTTTAATGATTATTTCAAAAACGCTGATATCTTTAAACATAATTTCACTTATAATCAACGACTTTTCTCCTCGTAAATGGTGAAGAGAAATGTTTCAATAAAATTATATTACAGGAAAATTTGTGCTGGTTGACAACCTGAGCTAGGTGGACAACCTGCAATCCGTGGCCACCTTAGTGTCCGCCGAAAGCATATTGAGGATTTTTAAACTATGTAAAATGGCTATCTGTGTTCCGTGGCCATGGCCACTGATATTTAATTTCGGCACTTTGTGTGCAACCTGTACTAGGTGGCCAGCAAATCGTGTTTTGATCAGAATGCCAGATAAGCTCTAGATCTTCTATCAGCTGAACATTCTGAAGTGAAAAAAACCCGAAACCAGACATTAATTAGTGATTTCTTTCCTTAGATTTAATTAACAATATGAACTGTCCATAAACTTTGTATTTTAAACTTTGATGTTTAATAACGAAATTTGCAGTATAAACTTAGTATTTAAACTTTGATGTTTAATAATGAAGTTTGTACTAATTGTATCTAGTGGCCAGTAGTGGATTAACCTACCTTGTATAAGCAAAGTAAACATGTGCTTAGGGCATCAAGGGAAGGGAGGGCACCATAGAAATTTTTCATAGCCAAATTTATCATTTAAATTATTAAATTAATTAAATTTATAGTCATTTTCAAAATTTAATGAAAAAATGAATAAGTTCTGTTTATAAAGTATTCTCTCTTGTGTCATCATGTTTATCCTGCAAAATAAAGTAGATGTGTTCGCAGATTGGAAGAAATACAAATTTTTAACAAGTCTAGATGCATTTGAAACAGTGCAAGTGACGGGTACTAGCTCATAAGAAGTTCTTAGTTTAGTTGCCAATTATCACTGGTGTTAATTGCATGTGCATTCATAATCTCATTCTTGCTTTCAAAGCCTCAAAGTTGCTTAATGACTATTCCAATAGCATCCACAGCTCTCGCTGTTTAATCTATTAAAATGTAAATACGTTTTATAGATTTTAATTACAAGTGTAAGGGGGCACCAAAGTTAGTTGGTGCTTAGGGTATCTAAGGGTCTTAATCCGGCCCTGCTAGTGGCATTTATCAATACAATACTCAATGCTTAATTATGTATATATTATATATAAAATACGTACTTTAATGTCCTTTGTTACAAAGGCAGAATTTACAAATATTCACTAGTAAAATACATCATTTGCTACTGTTTGTTCAATAATAAGAAAATTTTCGCTCATATCAATTTTAGTTTCGTACATGCTTTCTTTTGCCACATCACTTCAAACATATCAAACGTTTCATTGGAATGTTTCAGGAAGTTAATCTGTTTAATGCTTTAAAAACATAAAAAATTATTTCCTACTTACTATTATATGCTATTTTACAAATGCTTATATACGTAATGTTTATGGATTATGTATTGTCTGTTAAAGTATTAATCAAAGCCATGAACTGAGTAGTAGTAACAGATTCGACAACTGCTTATTGTTTTAAGTAAGTATTATTAATTTTAAGCATACTACACATATTATAGAAAGAGTAATATGTAGGAATCCTTTATACTGTATGAAACTAAAAATTGTCAAAGTTATATATTCTATCCTGACCTCAATCGGAAATTATGTTGTAGGAAGCAGTGAAAATTTAGTTTTTGTTATAGGAATTGTCTAACAGGCATTTTTTGAGCAACAGTTTATGGCTATTATCGAAAGAATTCTGTTTGCACATAGATCAGAAGTAATATATATTATCTTCTTTAATCTAATATTAGATAAATTATTAATTTTATTATTTTTTGTTTATATGATACTGTTGTAATTAATCAAAACACATCAACAACTAATGTGTTAAATATATTCTATAAAAAGAAAAAAGTATGATGTTCATTTTGCGATAGTATTAAAGGAATAAATTTAAATCTAATGGTGTTAATGTGAGTAGTTACGATTATCATCAAAATTTTAAAACGTATTTCAACTTTCATCTAGAATTTATGTTTGTTTATAGTTTTCAAATGAACATTTGAATAATTTATTTAGAAAACAAAATTTCGTGAATACGGTATGCTAATTAATTTTTAATCTGCTATGGTGACAACTATCAACTGTAATAGTCAATTTATTTTACAAATTAAAGAAACAAATTGAAGGTTAAATTACATTCAAATTAATAGATAATGATATACAAGAAAAATTTACCCAAAAATCAGTCAATACTCTATATTAAAAGAAACATTTTAGGACAAAAATCTATAAAATTTGATGTTTACATATAATTGTGATTTTCTTATTAAAATGAATTGCGGTCATTATTTCTACTAGTTTATTAGAAAATGCCCTGAAGGGGCAGAAAAAAGGTGAATATACTTGACGTATCAAATGTTGAAAAAAAGTGTACATGCATCAATACAAAACGTACAAGACTTAAAATCAATTTTTAAATCTGAAGTATACTTTAATCTCTGAATTTGGAAAAATCTCTTCACTAAAAAAAGTATATTCCGCAGCATCACAAGAACTAAATCCTTTACTGCTTACTAACTCTATAACGTTTTACTTGCTCAGCTGCGGAATATGCTTTTTTTGATGATGAGATTTTTCCCAAGTTCAGAGATTAAAGTATACTTCAGATTTAAAAATTGATGTTAAGTCTTGTACGTTTCGTATTGATGCTTGTACACTTCTTTTCAACATTTGATACGTCAGATTTAAAAATTGATTTTAAGTTTTGTACGTTTCGTATTGATGCTTGTACACTTCTTTTCAACATTTGATACGTCAAGTATATTCACCTTTTTTCTGCTCCTTCAGGGCATTTTCTAATAAACTAGTCCATTACTTTTTGTTAGGCCAAAATTTCTTATTGAATAAACTTTGCAATATGTCGGATTTCTGTACGTGTAAGCTAACACGTTGGTTATAGCAAATTCGTAGCTGAAAACCCTTGATTCCCATTTTCTCAGTTCATCTAATAAATTTTCTGCTATATTATTTAAAAACGAAAAAGAAAAAAAATTTGCCCTCAGGCGGGCCTGCCGCCTCACTTCACCAGGTCGTAGAAACCTCGATGTTTCAAAAATTTCGCTGATTTTAACATTGAATAAAATCCGATCTAAACATGATTTTTCAAAACGGAAAAAAGTCCACCGAGATTTTCAGTCGCAGAACAATGTCAGAAAATTTCAGCAATTTTATGCAAAAATTGTAGCTTGTATTGGTTGTCTAACATGTGAAAATTCGATATCTACTTTCCATTACAGTACGCTTACAGTATTATATATCTCGACGTGTTATGCACCAAATTGTTCAGCTTATTAATGCGAATCGATTGTTACCATTACTGTCGAAATCGGAGCAACATTAAGTCCAAAAATCACCAAAATAGGTTTATAACAATGGTACACTTACAGTATGATTTAGGTCAACGTATTATACATCACATAGTCGCCTCACTAAGATGAATCGAATGGTGCTATACTCGGCAAAATCCGAGTAATATTGATTGACTGACTTATCAAGTCCCGAATGTGCAGTTTATGAAAATTTCGCGGTTTTTGGCCTTTTGCGAAACTCCAATGTGGTTTTGTGAAACCAAATTTTTTCAATATTCTACACTCACCACAACGGTTATGTAAAAAATAGTTCAAGTAAATCGGCCCAGTAGTTTCTGAGAAACACTACCGTCAACACCCTCCCTAATGTTAAATCAATGAATCAAGTATATTAGAGGTAGCGCGATAGACCATGCTAATATTATGGTATTTATAGACCATGTTAATATCCTTCTAGAATGGAAAGTGGCGTCATCTGTTGTCAAAAACATGTTACAGGGAAAAATATATATATACAGTGATACCTCTGTTCACGAACACAATCCGTTCCTTGACCCTGTTCGTGATCCGAAAAGTTCGTAAGAATCAATCTCGATCCTGTTCGTGATCCGAAAAGTTCGTAATCCGAATCAATTTTTCCCGACACTGTTTCGTGATCCGAAAAGTTCGTAATCCGAATCAATTTTTCCCATGGTGATACCTCGGTTCACGAACACAATCCGTTCCTTGACTTTGTTCGCGATCCGAAAAGTTCGTAATCCGAATCAATTTTTCCCATTGCCGTGATCCGAAAAATTCGTAATCCGAATCAATTTTTCCCATTGCAATTATTGCAAACCAAATACTGTTTTTTGTCCTAGAAAAAATTTTTGACATGTTATGGCTTTATGTGTGGAAATTTGTCCTAGAAAAAATTTTAACATGTTATGGCTTTATGTGTGTAAATAATACCTAGAAAAAATTTTTAACATATTATGGCTTTATGTGTGGAAATAATACAGTCCTAGAAAAAAATTTTTAACATGTTATGGGTTTATGTGTGGAAATAATACAGAAATCCTACAAAAAATTTTTAATATGTTATGGCTTTATGTGTGGAAATAATACAGAAAGGAAAAGAAAACATTTTTAACATGTTATGGCTTTATGTGTGGAAATAATACAGAGAAAAAAAATTTTTAACATGTTATGGCTTTTTGTGTGGAAATAATAAAAAATACAAAAAGGAAATAAATATAACAGTAATATTAGAAGAAATAATTTTAAAATGTTATGGCTTTGTGTAGAAATAATACAGAAAGGAAATAAATATAATTTTTAACATGTTATGGCTTTTTGTATGGAAATAATACAGAAAGGAATAACATGTTATGGCTTAATGTGTGGAAATAATACAGAAAGGAAATAAATGTAAATCCAAATAATACGTTTTTTGTCCTAGAAAAAAATTTTTAACATTCCAAATAATACGTTTTTTGTCCTAGAAAAAATTTTTAACATGTTATGGCTTGTGGTGAATTAATACAGAAAGGAAATAAATATAACAGTAATATTAGAAGAAAGATGTGTGGAAATAATACTAAAAGGATATAAATATAACAGTAATATTAGAAGAAATAATACAGAATTAAATAAATATAACAGTAATATTAGAAGAAAGCATGTTTAACACCACCTCCACTAACACTTTTAACTTTTTGGGAGCCATAACAAGGGATAAATTTAATTTATTAACACACTTAACTTTTTGGGAGCCATAATAAGGGATAAATTTAATACACAACTTTTTTGGGAGCCATAATAAGGGATAAATTTAATTAAATAAAGACAACTTTTTTGGGAACCATAATAAGGGATAAATTTAATTAAAGAAAAAAAATTTTTTTGGGAGCCATAATAAGGGATAAATTTAATTAAATAATGAAAATAACATTAGAAGAAAGCATGTTTAACACCACCTTCACTGACACTTTTAACTTGGGAGCTATAATATGGGATAAATTTAATTAAATAAAGAAAAAAACTAAAATATCATAAAGCCATAAAATAAGGGATAAATTTAATTAAATAAAGAAAAAAACTAAAGTAAAGCATGTTTAACACCACCTTCACTAACACTTTTAACTTTTTTGGGAGTAATAAGGGATAAATTTAATTAAGTAAAGAAAAAAACTAAAATACCAACAACGGATAAATTTTATTAAATAAAGAAAAAACTAAAATATCAACACTTGTTGGAACTTTCACCACCTTCACTAACACTTTTAACTTTTTTGGGAGCCATAATAAGAGTGCCACCTTCACTAATACTTTTAACTTTTTTGGGAGCCTTAATAAGGGATCACCTTCACTAACACTTCTAACTTTTTTGGGAGCCATAATAAGGGATAAAGAGAGGAAATAAATATAACAGTAATATTAGAAGAAAGCATGTTTAACACCAGTGGAAATAAATATAACAGTAATATTAGAAGAAAGCATGTTTAACACCACCCACTAACACTTTTAACTTTTTTGGGAGCCATAATAAGGGATAAATTTAATGCTAACACTTTTAACTTTTTTGGGAGCTATAATAAGGGATAAATTTAATTAAATAAATAAAAAACTAAAATATCAATACTTGTTGGAACTTTACTGTACCCATATGTTAAATAAAGAAAAACTAAAATATCAACACTTGTTGGAACTTTATTGTACCCATATGACAACTGGATTGCTTCTGGAGGCGAGGCTGTGCGCAAGGTTTTGTGCGCCGCGAGCGGATTGCTGCTGGGGGCGAGGCTGTGCGCAGGGTTTTGTGCGCCGCGGGATTACTGCTGAGACGAGGCTGTGCGCAGGGTTTTTGTGTGCCACGAGTCACGTGCGCTCCATGCACTCCGTGCGTGTCACCGCGAGTCACGTGCGCTCCATGCACTCCGGCCGCGAGTCACGTGCACTCCATGCACTCTGTGCGTGTAGCTGTGCTCAGGGTTTTGTGCGCTGCGAGTCATGTGCACTCCATGCATTTTGGAATTTTACTGTACCCATATGTTAAATAAAGAAAAACTAAAATATCAACACTTGTTGGAACTTTATTGTACCCATATGAGAACTGGATTGTTGCTGGGGCGAGGACTGCAAGGTTTTGGCGCCGCGAGTCACGTGCGCTCCATGCACTCCGTGTGTGCGCCGTGAGTCACGTGCGCTCCTGCACTCTGTGCGAGGCTGTGGGCAAGGTTTTGTGCGCCGCGAGTCACGTGCGCTCCATGCACTCCGTGCTTGAAGCATCGTTCGTAACGCGAAGCAAAATTTGTTCGCAAATGGTGTTACGAGTCACGTGCGCTCCATGCACTCCGTGCATGTGTGTTCGTGAACCGCGAGTCACGTGCGCTCTATGCACTCCGTGCGTGTGTGTTCGTGAACCGAGCAAGTTTGCGCTCCATACACTCCGTGCGTGTGTGTTCGTGAACCGAAGCATCGTTCGTAAGCGAAGCAAAATTTGTTCGCAAATGGTGTTCGTGAACCGAGGTACCACTGTATATATTCACAATACTGTATAAACTGGTATAAACGAAGAGCATTTATTTTCTTGAAAGTAGAGCAAAAAAATTGCCAGATAAATTTTTTTCTGCCATTTTCAATACCTAAAATTGTTTTTCGTTCTATTATTGCAGAAATGAATTTGCAAACTTGATTGTAGATATATATGATCAAGTTTTAAAATTATTTGTTACAGATATATTTTATTCTTTATGAAAATTTTATTCGTTTAATTTCAATTAATCTGCGAATGATTTATTATTTAAAGCTAAAATTTACTAACCAGACTGTGACAATAATACACTCCATCGACTAATTGATGAAACCATCTGCACGCCATTTCTTCATTAATACCATTTTCTTTTTCTATCAATTGAAGTAAGTCTCCATTATGGGCCAGTTCCATAAATATGTAAACACTGAAATAAGAAATTTAGCAAAAAATTACCGTAAAGCAATTTAATATCACTTATAATCAGGGGCGGCTCGTGCATAGGCACTGCAGAACTGCAGTATTGCCAATTTTTCTCGATATATAAATATTTATTAATTTATTTATATTTGCTTGAAATATTTAATTTTATCATCAACAACTTATACAATTTTCTTATGTTGCAATTCTTTTCTCTTAAAAATAATAATAATCTAGTTAGTAGCACTTAGGACTGTGTTTGCCACAGTGCCATATTGCTGCTCACGCAAGCATGTGCACGTCATAGTGACTTACGTGGATGCGAGCTATCAATATTAGCATAATGCGGCACTGTCCGTCGCACAGTTCCACTGTTGTTTATATGCAAGTTGCACCAGTAATAGCGTGTTGGTAGTGCTTATCGTGTTTACTTCGTCTCTTTAAATATTTGGACATTCAATTATACTAAACTGAATAATTTTACCGACAATAAACAATATTTTTTCATTTTTAATTTTTTTTTTAATTTTTACCATAATTTTGCTATTTTATCCAAATACGTATACAGTACACTGTATTTACAGTGTGTATGCATATTTCGAAAGTTGCAGCACTCCCATGATTTCAAGTCACGAGCCGCCATTGCTTATAATATGTAAAACTCACTGTTTGGATGTTTCTGTAGACTTCAGAAACTTTATAACATTCTGATGTCGAACTATCTTGATAATTTCTAACTCTCTTTTCATGAATTTCTCCCAAATTTCTGGTTGTTGCACTCTCTCTTTCTTAATAATTTTGACTGCCATATAAGTTTTCGTTTTTGGGCAGAATACTTTCTTAACGTGAGCGAAAGAACCCGTACCCAGATGGCAAATAACCTGTAATCCTACCTTTTTAAAGAAGTTGCTGTGTGTTAATTCCCTTCTAATGCTATTTGTTTTTAATCCAGTATTTTTATTTGAATTGTCCATATTATCATAATTATTAATTATATTTATTTTTGCATTGTCGAAACAATAATTATACTTGACAATTGAAATTTAAAAAATATAATGTATAATAAACAAGTTTTTTTTCTTATGGAATATATACAACATTTTCTATAACTTAAATTTGGATATTCACGAGTAAATACAAACATTCTTTAGAATACAGTATAAAACAGTATAGAATAGGGTTCTTTTTATTATAAATATTAATTGAGTGTATTACGAGAAGTCAGCAACATAATGTATTAAAACAGTATAAAACAGTATAGAATAGGGGTTTTTTTATTATAAATATTAATTGAGTGTATTACGAGAAGTCAGCAACATAATGTATTAAAAAAGCAATATTTCCTTGTACAAATTTGCTGCAATTTGCATAATCCTAATACGAGATCTTTTTGTATAATTCATCAATAAACTTATTCTTTCATTTCTCAAACTTTTCGGAATTCTATGAAATTTTAGATATACAATTCCTGAATGAACAAGGTCAGCTTGGTAAAATTGGGCTTACCATTCTGGATTATCCCAGTCTCCAGTTTTTCAGAAAGGGTCCAGATCTGGCTGTTGAGTCTCTATCTTTCAACATTTCGGTTGGCTTCATCATGGATCTTGGCCTGCCTGTGATGGGTTCTACAAGTGGCCGCCGCTAGATAAAATATCCCTTGTGCAATATGGCTGCTTAACTACACAATTATAACTTAAATTAATATGATTTTTGCATTTTCTAGTAATATTATTTTCTAAATATAATTATATGGCATTTTATAATCACTTTTTTTTCAAATGAATAATTTATTTTTATGAATCTATTAATGATTTTATTGTGGAAAGATGAAAATTTAGACTTTTGCTTAAATGAATAATTACAACTGTTAAATGGTTTGCAAGTGTCAGCCGGATTGACCGTAAAATTGTCTAAAAGCCATTTCTGCCGACCAGATGTCCATTACCTGGGAGTAAATACAAACATTCTTAAGGGTTAGTTCCCACCAAGCTGCGAAAAGCGATAGGCGAAGCGAATTGACGTCAACTTTCCATTCTGGAGGACCCGGGTTCGAGTCTCGGGTCCTGCCCCTTGAAAATATTTATCATGGGGTCCGGGTCCTGCCCGTCCTCCACAATTCGGTTGATCCTTCCGCAGGGGTGGGCAGCCTGTGGAAGAACTTATTTCGCCCCGCCACATAGTATTCTTCCAGAATGGAGAGTTGCGTCATCTATTGACAAAAAAATATATACTGCTTAACGATTGTTTTTCTATGTTATGCTAAGATGTTAATCTACGAATAGTGTCACATATCAATATTAATTGCCATAGAACTATAATACCATATATAATGTTTGAATTCAATATTTACAAAATGTCTGTGGTTTCGCCTATTTACTTCCATCCACAAAATAATAAATCAATTTAATTTATAGATGTTTTTAACTGGCACGTTAATTTCTATTTATAGAAAAAGATTAATCACTGTAAGCATATTACAACTTCATAATTTATACCCAGAAAGCAAAGACTTTATCGAATGGTCTAAGATATATTGTGTAAAAACTTCAAAGTCATGGTGATGACACATTGTGTAGTCATGACAAAATTAAAATTGAAAACCACGATTGTCCATTTTTCGGGAGCTTGATTTATTTCATACCACCAATTGTTTTAATCATGTCAATTGGTTTCATAAATTTTTGTTTTCAAACTTTAAACTATAACTGAAAACGTATGGATTAAAACCTATGTAGCTGAAATTTGGAAATGTTATAGAAACCAATAAACTGATGTGCAAAATCAAATAACCGGGAATTTCACCCCGATGTGGATAGGAAGCTAAATTTCCTATATTAGCTTATGAAAGCTTTTAAAATTCGTTATTTATCAATCATTTGAGTGTTTTATGTGGAGAAAAAAATATCTGTTTAAATATTAGTTAAGAAAATTATACTCAAAAGGAACTAATAAAAGTATCAGCCCCCAAATTTGATGGAATTTTAATGTTAATCTTAACGGAAATCAATATCTAGATAGAGATTCCCAAAGTTTTGCCTATGTGGGCCAAATTATAAATTCCAAAATATTTGGCGGGCCAAAAAAAATTGTTATGGAAAAATACGTTCAAACGACAAAAAGTTAGACACAAGGGAAAGATTTTTACTAATTTTATAGCATAGGCGTTCTTTATTTATGACAATAATTACTTTTTATTACGAACTGTTTAAAATAATACATTTCAAAAATAATTAAACAAAAATAACTAAATAATTTCAAATAAAAAAAAGAAAAAAATAATAGTCATCAATCTGAAATGTGTGACTTGTGCAGTTGTTATTTTCTTTTAATAATATCATTGAGTCTTCCTTGGTTCTAAGTCGGTTGAATGTATTCTTAACACCGCTTGTAAATGTTCATCAGTTAATTTTGATCTTAATTTGGATTTATTAATACTCATGATTGAGAAAGTTTTTCGCATATATAAGTGCTTCCATTGGAAGCACGTATATATGTATTTTTTTAACTGAACAATTTTTAATTATATGATAAAATTTATTGCACTTATACATGTATTTTTTTAACTGAATAATTTTTAATTATATGATAAAATTTATTTTTCGTAAAAATGTAATTTATCTCTATGAATTCAAGATCGCTGATGATCTGACCTCGCGGGCCGTATTTCTAGGATTTACGGACCGCACTTTGGGAACCCCTGATCTAGGGGTTTAGAGGCAACAGATAATTAATATGATGATAGTTCTTTCAAAATGGTGGATCCAATATAGCTTCCCGAAATTCAACGGATATTTTAATTTAGTCCAATTTTTTTTTTGTGCTGTCGGCCAGATATGGAAACGCTATGGTTTTCGACTTAGAAAATCTAGGAATGAATCCGAATCCCATACTTAGGAAAATTTTTGATGGTCTGAACTCGGTGTTAATGGCCACAGTCAACATTCTGTTTCCACTGATATGAACAGCCTATGAAAGGTCCTCAAATTGTCCACTTAATAATCAACAGATTGAGAAGTAATATCGTTTATCTACAGCAGTGGTTCTCAACCACTGTGTCGCGGCACACTAGTGTGTCACCGAACCTTTGAAGGTATGCCGCGAAAAATTAAGAATGAATTGTATTTATGTAATTGTATGAATCATATGCAAAATATTAAGAATGAATTGTATTTATGTAATTGTATGAATCATATATATGTATAGTGAAACGTGGTTGGTTGGATATCCCTTCTGCAGTCGAATCATTGCACCGATTCCTATAAATAGGGTATCTTTTTTTAGCATATTTTACGCCCCCTTTCCAATCAGGGAGATTACTAAGAAAGCGGGGCCAGTTCCAACCATGGGCTGCACCCACACCCGTGGAGGGGCCGGATGGTGAAGAACGGGGATCATCGGGCTGGGCCCAGTACCCCGAAAAATATCCGGGGCCAGACCCGGGACGCGAACCCGGGTCCTCCAGCGTGGCACGCCAACTCTCGGCCATCCGGCCGGAATAGGGTATCGTTAGAAAAATTTAACCTTCGAATTTCTGCCCTAGCCAAAATTTTTTGTCATTATTCAAAATTAAAAAAATTAAGGCATAAAAATTAAATTAAAATTATAGTTTCTCTAAACATACAAAATCCGCAGGTGGCTTAATAACTTAAGATCCGCCATTTAATGATCCCGTGTACAAGTATGTCTGCAATTTGAATGTAATAAACAAGAATAAATACAGTAACCTATTAATAAAAATTCGTTGTTAATTAAATCTAAATTATTATTTAAAATACTTAGGTGTGCCGCCAAATTTTATCTCAACAGAAAAAAAAGTTGAGAACCACTGATCTACAGCAACGCAGGGCGGCGGAAGTCGGTGTGCAGGTTGTACACCGCATAAAGGCGATAAACTATAGGGGGTGCCAAAAAATGGCTGAAAAAATCCACGACGAAAAAAAAATTTTTTTTAAGTAATTAATATTTTACATTAGGTTATAGAAACAAATTTTTAATTTCCAAAATTTAAAAAGTGACACTAGCGTATAAATATTTAATAAAAATATCATATTGTAAAATAATAATGTAGTTTCGAAAACTAAATAAAAAATAATAACTAAATAATTTATTGCAGGAGTGCGAAACCACAAAATAATATAGTTTCGAAAACTAAATAAAAAATAATAACTAAATAATTTATTGCAGGAGTGCGAAACCAGTTTCTACCAACGTTTGTTTCTGCACAATGGCACCTCATGTATCAGCGCCGGCACTGAAGCGACGAAACTGTCATAAATATTCACATCGCTTAAAGCGAAATGACATTCATTAGTTTTACTTTTGTGATAAAAAAATTTCTTTAGACGAATAACATGATTGTTTAAAACATTGTGTTGTTTATTATATTTTATAATAAACATTATAAGGCTTTTCAGTTTCAGTAAAACAAACAGCAACTGCTTTTTATTATTATCAAACAATTTCTGATTTGTCTTTTATTTTCTCCAAAAATATGTTCACCGTAAATATTATACCAAAATCAGCTTTAGAACAAATTAATATGTATTGATATCTGTGTTCAGTTTCAGTAAAACAAACAGCAACTGCTTTTTATTATCATCAAACAATTTCTGATTTGTCTTTTATTTTCTCCAAAAATATGATCACCGTAAATATTATACCAAAATCAGCTTTAGAACAAATTAATATGTATTGATATCTGTTTAAATGCTGTCTCATCTATAAAATATCATTGTAACTCTCATATTTCAATTTTATAAAACTATTTTTGGCAAATCTATGTAATTATACTTATAATTAGCCTTTATTTTTACGGCTTAATATATTAAATGGATGAAAGCAAGATTACAAATGTACTGAAGACAAATATAGAAACAGTTTATCAAATTTTGTAATAACAAAAGTTTCGCATTTTTCTATTTCTTGATTTATATGATAAATTTTCAGTTCTTATTAAACTGTTGCTTTTTTCTCTAATATTTTGATTGTGTTTTAAATTTTCTTTCTATCTGAAATTTAATCATCATTAACCCTTTATAAGGCGGGAAAAAATGAGAATTACTTTTGTGGTTTTATTATTATATTTTAATATTAAACATTTAACACATTTTTACAAAAATTAAATTTGTGTCATATTTCATTTATTGAAATAAATGTGGGTTATATTTGTCCCACCACCTGTCTAGAAATAACTCTCCAAGATGTCTATAGATGGCAGAAAGAGAAAAAAATAGGTGAAATATAGCCAGCGTTGCCATATTATTATTTTACCAAATCGGTATTTTTACAATTTGAAAAAATTCGGGATTAAGGTGCAAAATGCGGGACAACATAATAAAATGTACAGAGCAAAATATTTCTTAATGTTTATTAATCTAAATATAATCTGGAAAATGAATCTATTAGTGATGATAACTGTTTTAATAACAATATTAGCCATGAGCTAGTTATAATTTTAGTAAAAAACAATATTATAATATTTTGGGTAACAAATTTAATGGGAAAGATAAAATTTAATTTCAATTTACCAATAGTTTTTAATTTCTTTCACTTAAAAAAAAATAGTAATCATTCAGCAGCATATGGATCAACTGTTGATACTATTTTTTGCATAGGTGCTGTACAAAATATATAATGAAAAATAAATGTACATTATATTATTATCAAAAAATATCTATTTTATTGAAAGCAGTAATAAAATATTTACACAATATCAAATTTGATATTTCAAAATGATTCAATAAAATTTTGCAAATCTAAACTGCTTAACTTGTTGCCATACAGATAAAACTTCCAAATAGAGCATAGTAAAATATTTATGATTTTAATTTTTTAATGTTGAATTATATTAAATAAAAATTTTATATTAAAATTAAAAAAAAAACTGTATTATTCATCAAAAAGTTTGTCATAATCAAGATATTAATTGTATTGAATTAGATTTCTATTATCAAATTTTATTAAATTAGGTAAAAATAATAAGAATAAATTGATGAAACATTATATTTCCTTTAAAATTTATCCAATTTATAATATAATGTAATATATAATAATTTAAATTTTATATAGGTTTGGGATATGAGAACAAAAGCAAATATTCACACTTTATCTGGACATACAAATACAGTAGCAAGTGTTCAGTGCCAAGCAGTTGAACCACAGGTTAGTTTTTTACATAAAATTGAATTTGTTTTAATCAGGGAGTAGATTTTTTTTGATTTTGTAATTTTATTTTTTTTTATTATTATTTAAAATAATGTATCAACTACAAAATAAGAAATACTAAAAAAATATTTTTATTTTCAAAACAAAATATAGCCATTAGTATTATTTTTTAATGGTGTTTTATACAATATACAGATAACTCATGTCAATTTGATGCATTTTGTTTAATATGAGCATGTATCCATTATTATATATAACTATATGCAGGTATGTTAATTACAAGTAAAAGAATGATCTTTATTAAATATTACAGATAGTTCTAGGTTTGCAAGTTTTTTCCAAATATAAAGTATCAAAAAATCTAAAATTTGAACATTAATTACAATAAAATTTATGATTTGAAATATCTATTTACGAGTGCTAAACATTTCTTATTACATGTGTAACTATATGCTATGATTAAGCTGATAATAGACACACTGTCATCTGCTACAAAGTCAGAAAAATCAAAATGCTGGCACAAACAATAGTAGTAGTAAACCCTTTGGCTACCATATTATTTTTTACCAGCATGTTTAGTAAATAATTTTTATTCCCAAATTATGTCTAATGTAATAGTTTTGGTATTAAAGCTCATCCACTTACCTGTGAAAAATAATTAATCTTTAACGTAAAATCAAACAAATTGTAATAATGGAATTAAAGGCCATGTTTAAATAAATTGTTGTTTCATTGGCCTTTGAAATTTAACCATAATAAAAATTTGGAATTCCATTCTCAATATTTTTTAACATTATCTACAGAAAATTGAATCTTGATTTAAAAGTTCTTACTTTAAGCTCACTCCAGGAACAAATTAACTTGCAATGTCAATAACTATCTGTATTAACTGAAAATTTATATTAGGCAATGAATTTAAAATTTGAAAAGTGTGATGTAATGTTCATATTCCCTGAGTACACATGTGTAAGTTCTGTTTATTAGTGAAAGTTTACTGTTGAAATTAAAATATTAATTTTATACTATAAAAATTAAATTTTTCTTGAAAATAATCAAATTTTTTTCTTTTATACATTAATTAACACTAAATGTAAATTAAATATAGTTAAAACTTTCATTTTACTTCAAAAAGTGTTTTCTGCATGCATTCAAGATTAAATTTTTCTTTAACATGCCTGATATTCAGTATTCAAATTCAACTTGTTTTGTTTGATTCAAGTAACACACTATGCAATTGAATTTAGTGCTAAAATGGTTCTCAATTGAATCCCAATCTAGGAATTCAAACCAGCAAAAATATTAAGATATGAAAAAGAAGCTTAAATAGTTCTTAACACAGGAATGAAGAGTTATATTCAGACTGAATTTATTCATTGTGATATAAATAATCAAAAAAAATTTCTCCTGTTATCATTTAAATGTTTTGATAGCTATAAATAAATTTTAAAAGTTGTTATTCTTTTTTATTAAGAATTAGAAAATATTATTTTAAAATTTAAGCATTTCTGTTTTTAAGTACTTAAAAATATATTTTTAACTCAGGTTATGACAGGTAGTCATGATTGCACCATTAGACTATGGGATTTAGTTGCTGGAAAATCCAGAGTAACATTAACGCAACATAAGAAGAGTGTCAGGGCCCTCTTGATACATCCTAGATTGTAAGTTTTTAAATAATTTCATAAAATCTTTAGATTTAATCATCTCTGTGCTGAAGCTTTTTAAAATTTAAAATCTTTTCTTATAATCTTAAGTCATATATACAGTGGATTCTGCTTAATTGGGACAAAATGGATTAATCCCAACATGTCCCAATTAAGTGGCTGCCCCAGTTAAGCGAACTGATAATAAATTCTAAAATAAAATATGTAATACGTAGGTAAATAAATAACTAGGTACTTATTTTAATGCTTTATAATTAGCTTTTTAGCGATCTCCTCTAACTTCACCTTCAGCACTGATATTCAGGGCCTTGCCCACTAAATATATAAAACAACTGATCTAATACTTCTTCGACTTCTGAATCCTTTCCATCATACGTTCTTTGGGATGTTCCTGGAATTTCTTTCTATAATGCCCACTCCTCACGCAGTTGATTTTCTTGAGGAATTTCTTTCTGTAATGCCCACTCCTTATGCAGTTGATTTTCTTTTAATTTCTTTCTGTAATGCCCACTCCTTACGCAGTTGATTTTCTTTTTAAGACGCATCTATGGTAGATTTTGGTTTATTTCAGCGAATCTACCATGGCAAATGCGCTATGGTAAATTTTAGTACACCAGTTATATCAGGAGTCTACAATGGCTGGCTTTTAATTTTATCCAGCAAAGTAATTTTATTTGAAAGTGTAAAATCATTTCTTGATATCTTGGCAAAGATTTAAAAATTTTAAATAAAATCGACACTGTAAATGATCTTGGTAAAGATTTAAAAATTTTAAATAAAATTGACACTGTAAATGAATATCCAGGTACAGTAACAGTAGAATCTTAAGTAGATGTACACTGCCAGACTCACGACGACAGATAACTGATTCTCATCACACTAAGTGTTGCTGAATACAGTATTGTTATGTATTATTTACTAAAAAATGGATGTTTATATTAGTGTGGTGACAGTATGTTTGATTTGTACAAAAACTTAAGGATTACTACTATTATTAATACTTTTAAATAAAGATGTTATCAGAAATTGCCTATATTTGTATAAAAACTTGGGTCTGTAATTAAAATAATTATATGTAATAGGATGCAAAGAAATGACCCACTTCATTGTATTGTAGAAAAGTTTAACCTGAAAAATTACTGGTACAATAAAATTTTTATGTAAGGATTTTTTTTAAGAAAGCACACAAGTATTAGTGTGTGTTGCCATACTTTTGAAAAATCCTTTTCTGTTACCTTTACAATTATGTATTAGTTTATTAGTTTGGTTTCCGTTTTTTTTTAAGATTTGGCCCAATTGTGCGGCATCCAAGTTATCAAGACTGTTCTCTCAATTTTTTGAAATATTTCATCTTAACTTTGGTTATCTATTAAATACAGGAATTTTTATCTCTCTCTCAAATCCAAAAACTTAAGGATTAATACTTTTAAATAAAGATGTCACCAGAAATTGCCTATATTTGTATAAAAACTTGGGTCTGTAATTAAAATAATTATATGTGGAATCATCTAATATGATTTAGTATTGGTACTTACAACACAATTTCTAATATATAACTGATACATTCAATTTATGTATAATAATAATAAAATCTCATAAAAAATTATGTTTTTAAGAAAGTTAATTGCTATGAAATTTTTTGGGTACATACCTTGCTGATCTGATATGTTTTTAATTAATTAATAACAACATAAGCATGTGAGTAGTAGTAAATACACACCAAATTTGGCATGCACCATTTACATATACAGTAAAAGCTGCTTATTAGAATCACTTTGGGACTGATCTATTTTGATAATACGCACCATTTACAAGTACCAATTACATATACAGTAAAAGCTGCTTATTAGAATCACTTTGGGACTGATCTATTTTGATAATAACCAATTGATAATATTAAGCAGTGTATGTCAAAAAGTATAATTTTCGATTTTTTTTAATTATATATCAATAGTATATACTGTACTCTGCTGTTATATACAGTGTAATCTCGATTCATCGTTTTCATTGAGATTTCTGTAAAAACTATGGATACGGAGATATAAAAAATGAAAAGTAAATGACTGTATTATTATTATTATTATTATTATTATTATTAGCAAAGCTCTATAACTGGTTGCCGAACACTTATTGAACTAATAACCAATTGATAATATTAAGCAGTGCATGTCAAAAAGTATAATTTTCGATTTTTTTTAATTATATATCAATAGTATATACTGTACTCTGCTGTTATATACAGTGTAATCTCGATTCATCGTTTTCATTGAGATTTCTGTAAAAACTATGGATACGGAGATATAAAAAATAAAAAAAATGAAAAGTAAATGACTGTATTATTATTATTATTATTAGCAAAGCTCTATAACTGGTTGCCGAACACTTATTGAACTTCACTTTTTTGCTTAATGTTGCCAATTCCAGTTTACAGAAAATCATGAACTAGAGCAATAGTAAGAAAAATTCTTATATCAAAAATTATTATTTTTTCAATAAAGGGAATTATAAAGTCCCTAAATTTCTATATCTGCAATTTTAAACTATATATATCATCATAAAAAAAAAACATGCTGTTGCCAGATCTGGCGATTTTGAAAGTCCACACCATTCATACAGGCAAGACGTGCAGTGAAACCACCTAAAGGCATCGCGAAGTTTTGAAAAGCAGTCATATTTGTCTGTATGAATTTTATTAACTTACATCGTTATAATAATTATTAATTAAAAAATGTACACAAATCATATCTTTGCATTTAGTCGAATCTTGCATTTTTAAAATGGTAGACAAGTGTTTATCTTCAGATTTTCTCGTTTTTGCCTAAATTTTGGTGAAAACAAAGTAATAAATTAACAAACAATATTGTTTATTTTAGTATTATCTATGATATTTTTTTAGTTTTAAATGTGGGATTTAATAGCAGTTTTTCGATTCTGATTACTATAAGCGGAGTTTTCATAATGCATTTTAATATGGATGATTCAGGACCATAAATTTTTTATAACAATATCCGCGATCACAATAAGCAGCTTCTATTGTACTATGTAAATTAATCTGGTGATTATGTTTTGTTAATAAGCTGTATGCTAATTTTTCAAATGTAATACTCCATACAAATGATGATTTCTGCAATCATTTTAGTGTTAGTGTTACTGTCAATCTCATTATCTGAATGATTTTGTATTTTTGTAACAACATCCAAAGAATAACATAAAATTTTATGTTAATGATGTTCCCTGAAAATAAATGACATAGTCAGTAAAAAAACATTTTTATCCATTAGCATCAAGTATAGATGATGTGAATGCAATTAAATCTTTTATATTTTAATTTATAGATATATGTTTGCATCTGGAGCTCCAGATAATATAAAACAGTGGAAATGTCCTGATGGTAAATACATTCAGAATCTTCAAGGTCATACTGCTATTGTGAACTGTTTAGGAATAAATGCAGATAATGTATTGGTGTCTGGAGGCAAGTTAAAATAACTTTTTAAAAAAATCATATATTCTTTTTAAAATTTTTTATTAATTTCAAATTCTTACTTTTAGGAGATAATGGTACTTTGTTCTTCTGGGACTGGAGAACAGGTTATAACTTTCAAAGGTTACAGGCACCTGTTCAGCCAGGATCTATTGATAGTGAAGCAGGAATTTTTGCTTGCACTTTTGACCAGAGTGGTAGTAGATTACTTACTGCAGAAGCTGACAAAACAGTTAAAATATTCAAGGAAGATGAAACTGCTGTGAGTTCATATGAAACCCCCTTTTTTTTCTTATATTAAAATTTTTTTAATGGTGTTAATTATTTTTCCAGACTGAAGAAACTCATCCCATCAATTGGAAGCCAGAAATCATCAAAAGAAGACGATTTTAGTGTTTTTGTTGTGAAAATAAAATATCGTATTTTTATTTACTTTTATAATGTTTCTGAAGTCAATTATTATATTTTTCAGGAAAATATAAAATGCTTAAAGTTTAGAGCATTTCAATTAACAGTATGGAAGTAATTTATTAGAATCAAAATTATCATCACAATATTCAGATTCTTCTAATCAAATATTACATATTAGTAACATAATAAATTCTAGTTCCCACTAATACACTAAAGATTTATTTGATGTTGATATACTATGAGTTAAATCTTGCCTGATTTTTGCTAAGAGGACTCATGGTTTTGTAGTTTGCATGTTCAGAAACACCGACATCAGCCTAGTGCAATAAATGTTATGAATTAAGATATAAGCTTCCCATAATTGAAAATCTCTGCTGCCTTGGTAGTTTAAGTTTTACTAAATTTTCTAAATTAAAAATTTGCCTTGACCCGAGTTAAACCAGGAATCAAGGTTTCATTCCTGATGCCTTAATCAGTTAAAGTTCAATTAGTAATTAATAGATACTACCACCTTAGCCCTAATTTAAATAAATTATCATTAATCAAACAGATAACATAGTATAATTAATTGCAATTTAGTTCAAAAATACTACACTAAGGGTAAATTTGGCTTGTTTAGATTATTTGATTGATATTCTCTTAGATAAGTTGGATTTATGATATGCCACCATTAATTGTGTTACAAAAATAGCAGTCACAGCAGCCTACAATGTTTCAATTGGTTATTTCATTTTGGTTGAAAAACATTTTCTGATATATCTGCAATGAAATTCCTTAAGAAATAGAGCATTGAACAAAGTTCTCTAATTGTATATTTGCAAATTTTTTTTGAAATATTAAAGTACTGCATCTATGAATAGCTCATGAAAATATAAATATCTGGACTTACTTTTGCTCCTTGGTTTACTAATTAAACTTCTAAGCATACCAAATTCTGACATTCAAATTAAATAAACTAATCTGCAATGAAATTCCTTAAGAAATAGAGCATTGAACAAAGTTCTCTAATTGTATATTTGCAAATTTTTTTTGAAATATTAAAGTACTGCATCTATGAATAGCTCATGAAAATATAAATATCTAGACTTACTTTTGCAGTCAATGAAATGTTACTAGGGTAATTTTGCTCCTTTGTTTACTAATTAAACTTCTAAGCATACCAAATTCTGACATTCAAATTAAATAAACTAATTGCTTTCAGTTTTAATAAGTTCTCATTTTGTCAGATTAAAAACACGAAAATGCTTCAGCTTTCTATCCAAAGGACCTGAGGTCAAATCAAAAGTTATATCTCCAAATTTTCTTGTGGTCTAACCTGACAGGTCGATCCTTATATGAGATAAGAATCATACAGAGCAGTGGTGCACAACCTTTTTACACTTGTGACTCCCATACTCCGATTAAAATTTTACATAGCTCATTATTTGTTGTTACTACCCCATTAACAAGCATATAAGGATAGTAATAATAAAAGTCATTTTACCATATACAAGTTCATATCTTTATAGTATATTTTGGTACATATGATTTAAGATTTTTGAAAAAACTATGTATTAACAAAAAAAATTAAAAAACAATTTTTTAAATTAATGTATTTTATGTGATGGCTGTGCTTCCATGGAATTCATAATTATTTCCATGTTTGGCTTAATTCAGTATTTGAGATGGCAAGCCACAAATTCTTTTTGGGATCTAAACATGACGGATATTTTGTTTTTATTGCAACCATTTTTGAAAAACCAGTTCCACACAAATAAGTTGATGCAAACTGCAATAATGTTTTTATTGCCTTTTTCTTCAACTCCAAATACTCATTGCCAATTGAGAGTCAACTTGACCGCTGGAGCTACAAAATCAACTGTTTGTGCGTATCTGTATTGTTATCCGGGAGATAAATTACGACAAGAATTTGGACTAAAGACTGTTTATTATGCCATCGATATCCACGATAGGAAGTCATCAGATTTGCAGGTATTTCTCTCCAACTTTGTGTCGGGAAATGAGATTGTATTTTTAATTCTCTCTCATGTTTATTTATATGTTAAAATAAAGAAGCTATTGAATTTATTCAATGTTGCTCTCCGCCTCTATCATTCGAGTCGTCAGCCTCATTCGTCGTCCTTGCTCACGCGTTTAACGTGGACCGGGTTTTTAGGCCATTTGCCTGTCAATTCCGCTTTTCCGTCCCTCTGGAATTCCACATAGATATCACATTCATAGGGACTGAAGGATCTGGGTAGGATGCCATAAACTTTTTTTCAAGATTTTAATTAAAATCATTTTCACTAATTTCAAATCATCATTTACATTTGCTCTGTATAATCATTTTCATATATATTATTGTTGTCAATTTAATTTATTTAAATTTATAAATAATTATTATAATTTTTTACAGATATAAATTAAGCAAGTATATTGCTGTCTTAATTATTACAGTTGGAATTTCACTTTGTACTATAGCATCTAGCAAAAATGTTAGTATTTTTTGAGTTTTAATATCAAATATTTGAATTAAAATTTTAAATTAACTGTGCAATAAAAATTTTATTATGAATCATAATATAAAATTCTTGTATATTTGAATTATTTTCATTTATCAATATACCATAAATTTTAAACTATAAGACATATACAAAATATAGTATCGAATGATATGATATAAGAATTCTTTATATAATCTGAAACTGATATGATAGGATTCATAAAAAATATCATCTTTTGAAAGAAAAATAATCTATATTCTTCATCCTCAAATTTAATTCAAGAGTGATCAATCATAATCACTTTTGAATTAAAATAAAATTTTAAAATATTATATTTGATATTAAAATTACAATTATATTTCATTGTTGATTTTCAATTGTTAAAATTGTGAAAGTCATTTCACAGTCTAAGGACACTCAAAAATTTTTTAAATTAAATGAATTAGTTAACAAAGATTATTGTTAAAGATTATATTATTTTTAACCAAAAATAATTATTAATTGGCATTTTAAACATTAAAGCATTGCTTATATTATGATTCCTTAATATTTTAATTGCACAGTATCTATAAGATTTTAACATAATAATGCCTAGAATAACTTAGAGTAATGTTAATTATCCTATGATACATTTTATTAGGTACTTTATTATAGACTTACCATAAATTCAAAAATAAAATTAACAATACTCAACTAATTATTTTAAAAAATTTTTTAATGGAATTATAAACAACTGTAACTTCATTTCTAATTAGAAATTGTATAATGAAATCTTTGAACAGATACAATAATGAAGTATATTCAGAATTTTTGAATTCCTATATTAAATGTTAAATATAAAATTTGTGTGTATTTATATTATATTTTATATATATATATTATGTATGTATTTTGGTGATCATTAAATATAAAAAAGTTGTAGTGTCAAGTGGCACATACTGTATATGTCCCATTGTCCTATAAAGGGTTTTAAATTCGAATATATAAAGTTATGCAGCAAAACTTTTGCCAGTTATTATACTTGAGAACAACGAAAGGAGGAAACCTTTTAATATATCAATGAATAATCTATTGGTAGATTAAAAGTTCATTATACTATATATGATTTATGTGATGAATTTTAAATATATTACAATTCTGAATAAATGAATTAATTCATAAATCATAATTCAGTCAGATCGTTTAAATGGACTATTTTAATCACTCAGTTTTAATAAACGATATAAATCCGATTGACTGATTATTTTTCAATCACGTAAGAAGAAATATGGAAAGTAAAAATGTCGATTATTGGAAAAAGCAGAACGACCAAAGATAACTTTTAGTCTATTTTCCAAAGAAAATGGAGACTTATACGATTGGGTTCATGTCTTTGTGTCTTTATGTGTGTGCATGTTGTCTTTGTGCTCCCCACTTACTACTTTTGAACATAGCAGATTTTAACGAAATTCGGTAGCGATGTTCTGCCATTAAAGGGTGTGTGTGTGCATGTTGTGTCTTTGTGCTCCCCACTAACTACTTTTGAACATAGCAGATTTTAACGAAATTCGGTAGCGATGTTCTGCCATTAAAGGATACCTCGATGTCGTATCCTTTAATCTTATAGAGTCGTTTAATCCTATAGGATAGACTTTCTTCTTTACAATTTTAGTTTATATTATTGCTAATAGATAACGCTAACTGTTAATAGTGTAGGAACAACACATGGTTTACCCGATTTGTTAATACTGCACTGTCTGTCGTCATCATCATTAATCACAGCCCCGATGTATTTCTTCTTTACAATTTTAGTTTATATTATTGCTAACAGATAACGCTAACTGTTAATAGTGTAGGAACAACATATGGCTTACCCGATTTGTTAATACTGCACTGTCTGTCGTCATCATCATTAATCACAGCCCCGATGTAACATCTTGATGTAACAATGGATGACGTCACAAAATATCGACACTTTACGACCTCCCGATGATCGTAATAAATGACTTCCATATGGCGCCAGGTCTATGATGGTTAAATCAACGTTAAAATTGCACCTAAATATCAATGGATTCCAAATGCTAGATGAATGTAATATTTTTTTTATTAAATTAAAACCCAAATAGGCTTTTGATAGTTTATTATAGGTTCAGATCTTGCAATTACAGAAAACACATTGTTGAAGCATAGATCGATTTGAGTTCCTCCGTTCCTGCTATCCATTTCTGCAAGAATCATTTTTGTCCATTATAAATGCACATTTTAATTTCTTAACTTCAATTATTTGACAATAAAGACACATTCGGAAAGTACACAATTTTAATTTTTCTGGAATTGCTTATGTTCTTTAGAAGTCAACGAAGAACCTTAAAATTCACAATATTCAGTACTAAATGCAAAAGATGTATGAAGTCATGAAAATTATCACTGAAATATAAAACAAAACAATTTAATTAATAAATTAATCAACTAAAATGACGAATTTAATCTGCATATCTATCTTGAATTATCCAAATCATAAAATCCCAGTTTTTCTTGCAAGAAATCGAAAAATATGCTTCAATATTTTTTCCAAATTTGAAAAATTTTTGTGTGATGAAAGAATTAATTATATTTATTTTTGTTTTTGATTTATCCCCATACAAACGTGAATGTTATAATTGTCTATTATAATTAATAATGAAATTATCTCAATATACTTATAATTCTCGAATAATTTTATTGATTGAAACTAGTGAATTTTTTCTTTTTACTATTAATATTTAATTCTAAACATTTATAGTATGCAAACACTTCCACATGAATTCAAAATGCGCTTCCGAATATTAGAATATTCTGCAGTCTACGGAATGATTGCATCATAAAGTCCATAGACTAGATTGATTAAGATGGAAGCATTCCTTTGCCACCAGAAACGATATATATGTTCCAGACTCAGTTCATCGATCCTTATCCTTCAGCACTATGATCAAACCAACATGTGTGTTGACGTGTCAAACTTCTTTTGGTACAGAAATAGGTCTCTGATAGATAGAAAGGACAAAAATCCTGAAAATATTGGAAATCACATTTCAAAATGCTACAAAACTTTCAAGCAGATATGTTTCACGATAATGAAGGTCTTAATTTCCGATTCATTAGAGACTTCTTTTGGTACAAAAATAGTTCTCTGATAGATAGAAAGGGCAAAAATCCTGAAAATATTGGAAATCACATTTCAAAATGCTGCAAAACTTTCAAGCAGATATGTTTCACGATAATGAAGGTCTTAATTTCCGATTCATTAGTTCAAAAATTAATTAGGTTTGAATCATCACTTTAAACTTTCATCCTTGTTACTTATATATCACATAAATTAAAAAACTTCATCAGTAATCGGCCAAATATAAAGAACTTTAGGATAATCTATTCCGTTTGGTAGGCCAAATATAAAGAATTTTAGGATAATCTATTCCGTTTGGAAGCGATTATCATTTCTGGGGAATCCGGAATCATCCTCGATCTTCACTGATCATAAAAATCTCAGATGAAATATGATTCCATAAACATTACCATTCAAAATATTTTATTATTAAAATGATAGATAATTTTGAAATTTTAATCATCGATGATGCCCTTCAACAACTCTACAATAATTATATATATCAAATTTATAAATTTCATGACGACGATGATTTGAAACGTATCATAAATTTAATTCTAAATATATTAAGAATAAAAATATATTTTGATTTTATACAGAATTAAAGTTATAAAACTCAATACATGAGATAAAAATTAAAAAAATGGTTTTGGTTAATTTTTAGCATACATATCGAATATTTCTAAACATTAATTGCAATTTAAAAGTGAATTTCAAAACAACATGATTACACGAAATTCGCATCATTAACATCAGCTTTTAGTACGATTATTAAATCGATTTATGAGAAATATTTTTATAATTAATGTTTTGTTTCTTATGAAAACATCATAAAATAACTGTTAAATCAAGAATTTGACGCAATCATCATCTTGCTTATAAAACAATTTCGACTGCAATTCCGTTACGAAATTTGAAACTATATTAAAAATATGATACAATTTATCACAATTCATCATGACTTTAATTTTCCATTATTATTTTTAATTGCAATGAGATTATCGTAGAGTATATAAAGGGCAGATCTGAAAATGATTTTTAAAATTTTACTTTCATCACCCAACATGACAACGTTGACATTTTTCTTCCTTCTGGGTTCTGTTTTAATAATAGGAACAAAATCAGAAATTGAAGATAGTGGCCCTAGTACAACTGATATTCCAACTACTACAGAAAATGACAAACTTGTAACTTCTAATTCTAAAACAACAACAACAGAGGAATATCAATTTGAAACCACTACACAGAATCCTACAGAGAAGGAAAATGTTTCATTTTCATTCAGCACAACTGAATCATCATCATCTCAAGACGAAACGACGACAGATCAGATTGAAATAACGACACAACAGGAAGAAACAACGATGACAAAACAGGTTGAAACGACAACACAACAAGAAGAAACAACGACGACACAACAGGTTGAAACTACAACATTACCTAAAGAAAAAACATCAACACCATCACAAGAACGACAGAACAGGTTGAAACGACAACACAACAGGTTGAAACTACAACATTACCTAAAGAAAAAGCATCAACACCATCACAAGAAACAACAACAAGTAAAGGAGAAACAGATAGTTTTGAAACAGGTTAGTATTTGTTATTTTTTTCTGTTTATTTATAATGAATAATTTGATTTTCACTTATTATACATCACTCTTTTGAAGAAAAAAAAACAAACCTCAGAGTAAAATCATCATCATACTCCGAAATTTATATATTTACTATATTAATTTCCAACACAAACACTTAAAATTTATAATAGAGAAGTATTTAACATATCACAATGAAAACACTAAGCTTGCGGCATATATCATGCTGCAAACTTCATATAGTGAAAGCTATCAGATTCATCCAATGGATCTGCTAAATTTTGCATTTCGGTAAATCAGTTTTCCGTATAACACGATTTTTGAATTTCAAGTAAATATTATATCAGATTTATCACATTTCTAATATTCAAATTATAGAAGTGTACAGTTTTATACCGAAAAGTTTTTCAAATCCTTTTAATCCTATAGCAACACTACTTCAATAACGAAATTACGGAATCATTTTAACTATATTTAAATATGTTTAACAAATTAAAAATATAGTAATATTAATTAAACATCATTACATTTTCGTAAAATTGTTTAGGAAATATCAATTTTTTTTTTTATACAAAATCAACTAAACACACAAATACTCACTACGCGTTTGCAAAAAGCAGCGTGTCATGCAATATAATTCACAGTTCTCAATAAAGTAATAAGTTTCAAACATTTAAAAATAATTTAAATATTGATGAAAAATGATTGATACAAACAGTATGTTTCCAGATTTTGAAAAAATGGTAGACGAATTCTTACTTTGGCTACAAGATGAGGAAGGCATGGAAGTGTTATGGTTCAATTTTCATGACGGACTAAATTATCTTCCTCTATCATCTTTGCAAAAGCTTAAACCTTTTGCAAAAGAGTAAGTATTCGATTCAAACTTCATTAAAATATTTTTTCATTTATTTAAATTTCGTTATTTCCAATAGCAAAATCAAAGTTCCACTTGATACTGATCTTAAAATAGTGAACTCTGAAATTTGGTCTTCTGCCTATTATAATATCAGCAGCAATATTCTTCATAATCCAAATAATTTTGATTGCTACTACATCTTGGACACACCTTTTGAAAATATTTACATCAGGAATGCAATAAGAAAAAATTCGCTTAAATGGAGTTCGTGGTTTAGCAATTCAGACGATGACAATATCAACATACTGAAAGAAAGCAATTCAGAAATTGCTTACAGACTGTTAGGAAATACAATAGGTCCAGTTTCAGTAAGTTACTCGATTTTATTGGAGCCAAATGACACTGTACAAGTTAACTGGACTGGTTCATCGAACGGGGGTATAGTCACATGGTTGTTGACTCTTCACTTGCATGGAAACATAGTAGTTGCTTTGCAAAATGAACATGGCGACTATTCTTTCAAAATTTTCCCTATCGCTGTTTTGGCCAACGATAAATTCCGAGAATGGGGAGATGATGGACTTATATATAAAATATCGGGACAGTTACTATACAATTTTGTAGAATTTGCTACAGCAAATTCTCGATTATTACCATATCCGGTTCCAACTGAGTTTAATATGGGTACATTGAAAATAGTGAGAAAGGAAGATATGGATTAAGATATAAGTGTATTATATATGTTGTTAATATATATTATCGATTATGTTACAAAATTTATTCTAACTAGCAAGCATATTTTTGTAAAAAACAGCCATATTCATAATAGCATGTTGTAAGTTATTCTAGATATGAATAAAAGTGTAATAGACTTAAGATTTTTTTATTTATTTAAGAGAGTTAATGGCCGCGTGGTAACACATTCGCTTATCTTGGAGGATCCAGGCGCCAATCCTGGAGATTGTTACCTGGATCCTCCAAGATTGAAGAGTGTCCGGGCTTGGCCCGTTGAATCCCATCCTTCAACTTTCTGGTTGACACTTTTGGAGTTGTCCTGCCCGTGGTGGGCTATAAAAGTGGCCGCCGCTAGATAATGTATATTCCTTGTGATATATGACGGCTTAACTCAAATAGATTAATCTCATAAATACGACATTTTTCCTTTAATCGATGACAATAAAAAATAGAAAAATTCTGTTTTATCTTGAACGAGACAGTAAAAATAGCTGAAACTTTGCATAATTTTAAACAAAAATGGATATTTTTACTATTATCATACGTATTACGCACCGTAATGGTACGTGGCATGAAAATTTATTAATTTAAAAAATTATCATATTAATTCTTTGCTTAATATTCTAGAATGTTTGGTAAGTTGCTAACAGTTCATACTCAAATAAAATTATCTCCCATATCAGTACGATGGATATTCATTGATGATTGCACACACTATCAGTATATTTTCTACCATTCATTCATGCAGATAGAAATCAGTTTCAGAAAATAATTTATAGTTATTTTAATTTGTATATGATCCCATAAGATGTTTCAAGAATTTTTATGGCAAATTTTCGTAAAAAATCTGCAACGAACTGGATATCGGATTGCATAAAACTTACTTTTAGCATATTATATTAATTTTGAACGCTTGCATAAAGTATAAATAAAAATAAAAGATTCTAATAATCATTTTATTAACGGTATTAGTTAAACTTTAAAAATTTAGGTTTGTCTACAAAATATTGAAATTATAATGAAATTATTAAAGGTTATTAATAATTGGAAGTTTTCGAAACATAAACCTTTCTAGAAATGTAATGAAACAAGAAGCAATAAATATTGAAAATGGATAAAAACTAAAGCTTGAAATTTCTTGTTATTATTATTATTAGTAAATGATCAACTGAATAGTTTATTATTAAATTTTATACTGCCATTTCTATTCGTTGGATAAAATATTTCATAGAATCTTTAATCGAAAAATTGAAATTTCAGATTGTCAAAAAAGTCATCACTTTCGAAGCTTTGTGACGTAATATTCTTTGTTACGTCAGAATAGCCATAAATATCATTATACAAGGTGTTTCAAAATGAATATCGGGGTTTTGAGGCTTCGTAGTATTTATTACATTTAACTTACAGTTATAAATAATACATCAAATGAAAGAGCAACTCAAACAGTTTTTCCTACAAGTGTTCAATGTGAACACCTTTCGTCACACGGCACACATCGAGTCGATAGGCGAGTTCTTCCCAACCTTGATCAGTATGTCTGGAGTAATTGTTGCAACAACTGCTTCAATCCTGTTTCTGAACTCGGGTATCATAAAGGATAATGTGTGCGCGCCTCAGCTGGTAGCGGAGGCACATACACATTATCCTTTATGAACCCCCAAAGGTAAAAATCGCACGGCGTCAGATCGGGTGAATGTGGAGGCCATGCGAAACAAGCTCTATCATTCGGCCCCTTGCAGCCAATCCAGCGCTCGGGTACAACGACGTTTAACCAATCGCGTACTGAGTTATGCCAGTGAGGCGGCGCACCATCTTGCTGCCAAATAAAGTGCTCTGGTTCAGCTTCTTCAAATTGAGGAAAGGGCCATAGTTCTAGCGCATCAAGATAAGAAACACTAGTTACAGTTGCTTCACCGAAAAAGAAAGGCCCATAAAACTTTCCGCCGGGATATAGCACAGGAAACATTCAATTTAGGGGAGTCTCGTTGCAACTGTACCATCTCCTAGGGATTTGCTGACCCCCAGATGCGGACATTATGAGTGTTCACATGTCCACTTGAGGTGAAATGTCGATTCATCACTGATGACGACACGATCCAGAAAAATCTTCGTCGTCATGAAGCAACATTTCGTTTGCAAAGTTGGCACGTAAACCAACAAAACTGAGTTGCTCTTTCATTTGATGTATTATTTATAACTGTAAGTTAAATGTAATAAATATTACGAAGCCTCTACACCATGTAATATTTCAGTTTATAATAAATGATGCATATATTGAGTGACAAAATAAAAATTTAAAAATTGAGATTATTTTTTCTTTCATGTTTTGAGCTAAGAGAAGGAATGCATACAGAAATGATAAATATATACTGTATATCATTAATTGCAATATATAAGATTAACTGTCTCTATGTTAAAATCATTTGAATATAATTTTATATCTTAAAAGTATTTTATATCTTTTTTCTTATGTCCATTAGATTGCAAAAAATGGTACTTACGTATTAACGCCACCGCAGCTGTGTGTACAAGATTGCTCTTTATTGGCGCATTAGCGCAACTTCTGCTGCGGTGGCGTTAATACGTAAGTACCCAAAAAATTTTACTTATCAACTTATTAAACGCTATAATGATACAGAGTTTACATATTAATTATTAGTAATTTCTAACTTCATTTTTTTAATTTTTAATTGGAAGTTCTGCAAATTATAGAAATAACATATACAATATAGGGGTTTTTTGCTTTTATAATTCTGATTGTTCGCTGTCTTCGATGTTAATGAATTTCTCAATTTATATAAATTTTTAATTACGAAAGAAAATATTTTCTTCATATTTTTAATTCGCGTAACGGCTTTTCGTATAACTGTAATGTTGTTCATCTAGTACAGAATGAAGCAGGGGAAAAAATGTTTAAACTTTTGCATTTAACATTTACAGTATTTGATTGATTTTGATAAATAGGCAATGAATTAATACTTTTTCATCAATCGATCATAATATGTTTTTATTATGAACGTATGACTGTATATTATTTCTTTTAAAAATATCTAAAACTTAAAAATATTTAAAAACAATTAATTGTTTAAATGTAATAAACTTTTTTAATATGTAAACCACAAAGTGTAATCCAATCTTATCAACACATTTGCCCCAAAGTGATGAAACGTAAAAAATAACATGCAAAATTTGACTCAAAATTATTCATCGTCACTATAGTTTCTGTTAGAATTTATTCATGAGAAAGTAAAAATCAATTATTGATATTTTATGCAAAATGTTGATAATTGATTTTTACTTTCTCATGAGTAAATTCTTTCTGTTTTGCATTTTGCATAACAATGGTTAGTTGATTTAGTTACCGAATTTCATAAAGTTGACTAACATTGTGATGAAGTCAATCAAAATGTTCAAGTATTTTCAGGATTACAACCTGAAAAATTTGAAGGTATGAGTAAGAACTAAATATGGATTATTCAGATGATAACGACGTCTTTATATGATGTAATATTCACACCAAAGGATAAAAAACAGGCTATATGATGTACACATAATATCATATATCATCACTATTTCCCTCTAAATATCGCAGTATGATAATATATCTGGATACATCAAAATATATCACTGTCACATGTTATGAAGTGAGAAAATTATCTCAAAACAGTTGCAACAATGATGTTTTTTAACTAAATAGCAACAGTTTAAGTCTATGATAATTATTTCATTTTCTAAAGATATAAATCCATTATTAATTTTAATACATTTGTTATTGCTAATGTACAGAACAAAATTACTTAACACAAATTAAATCATTTAGAATTGGGTTTTAGAAGTCTCTGAAATGACAATCTTTGGAGACATTCTCAAGTTTTTTGAAAATTGAGTCCATAATGTAGTCTTTATAGTTCAATTCTTTTTATTTTTTTTTTATTTTTATTTTTTTTAAACACTTACTTTTGAAAGCACTTATTTTAAGAATTTCTTTTTGATTTTGAGTTTCCATGATTTCATTTCATATGTCAAGCAATAACGATGAAAATTTTTAAAAATTTAAGGCTTCTTAATATATTGTTTTTCTATATTTTATTTAGCACTTATTCATACTTCACCATCTTATGTTAAGTCTGCATTTAATTGATTCCTGTACTATAAAGTTGTAAATAATGAGGCTTGTTCAAGTGTGTGGTTTCCAATTTTATTGTTTTCTCTTCTCTCCTGATTTTCATTATTTTTGTTTAAACTGATTTCTATAAAATATATTTTATAAGAATCATTTAGAATATTTAAGGTCTTTCTAATGCAATTAGAAAAAATCTTATACATTCTAAAAATTCTAGTTTTTCACATATTTTTCACACTATAATTACTATAATACTTCACATTATAAACACTATAATACCAGAATTTTTCACATATGTGAAAAATTCTAGTTTTTCACATATTATCCTGGTTCTTCATATCTTTCTTCATTTAATAAGATTTATCACATTTAAGATTAGGAGATGATTATGGTTGTCAATTGTCTTCTGCTTGCTTATTCTTCAATATACTCTATTTTTAATGTTACATCTTTGTGACACACTAAAACTGAATCGAGTATGCTCTGATATACAGTGATATCTCAGTATAAATCCGTTTTGGAATAAGTCGTACTTGGTATACGTCCTGTTTGGATGTGAAAAATTTTACTTAGTATACGACCTTTGTTTGTTTTTTTACAAAATATGACTGACTCGCATGCTAGAATTTGTATGAGTCTATTGTGTGTTCTCTTAAAAAAAACATTCCTTAAATAAAAATTATAACAAATAGTAATAACATTGTCTGGAATGACCAAACAATGTCATATTTCCGAAATATCCTGAGAAGGCAGAAGCAAAGTTCTTTGGACAGATTTTTAACAAAAGTCCAACCTGGTGAGCCTCAACAAGGTCCAAGTAGGGAAGAGAGACAAAAAATAGAAAAACACCAGAATTTCAGATTCCTGAAGTTTTATTGGAAGCAGACTTTCTTTCCAAACAATAACATCACTTCCTCCTCCCTTCTCAGCACATCCTAGTAGGCACTTGACTCTTTTCAGTAACGTAGTGAGATTAAATTTTCATTTATTTTATCTACTGTAATTGCTTTTGTATTTCTGTATTTTAGTATTAAGCAGTGTTTAAATTATTTTATACAACCCCATCAATGTATAATATGCCATTAACAATAGGATTTTTTTCAGGGGAATGGATTAATCATTTTCCCTTTATTTCTTATGGGAAAAATTCGTTTGGTAATATGTCCTGTTTAGTATAAATCCAAAGATCTGGAACGGATTAAGGACATATATCGAGGTACCACTATATGTATGTTTTAACTTACAAAAAGTCTCACTGAACAATCTACTTATGTAAAGTTAGGGATTTTCTGTATGTGTACATGATGTTTATCTATCATTAAAAACTTTCAGCACTATGGCAAAAGATAAACAAATGTAAATAATTCACTCAACAAGTTTAAACTTGTTGAGTGAATTATTTACATTTGTTTATCTCCTGCCATAGTGCTGAAAGTTTTTAATGATAGATAAACATCATGTACACATACAGAAAATCCCTAACTTTACATAAGTAGATTGTTCAGTGAGACTTTTTGTAAGTTAAAACATACATATAGTGGTACCTCGATATATGTTTATCTCAAAGAAAACATTTTGTAAAGCAAACAAGCAAGCTCTACAAAAATAGTTATCTAGTTGATAACTATTATCTAACAATAGAAAAAAATTCTTTTTTTACGATAATATAGTGATCAAATTATTATACTTTTTGCATAATAATAAATGATTTTTATCATCATCAGTCAAATAGTGATAAATCATATAAATAAACAACACAGTTTTACTAACATTATTAAAAAAATTTTCATTTCTTTAATATTTAACTTAAATATGTTACAAAATATGACTACCAACTTTGACCAAATTTATCTTAGGTCAAAATTTGGCAAAATTGAAGGATAACATACTGGTAATAAATAACTCTGATAATTAAAATTAACAATACATCTGATTGTTATAGGATATACCTTCAGAATACTGTTTATAGCAAATAAAAGACAACAGGTTTATCATATAGAATAAGTTGGATATAAAAAAAAATGAAATTATATATTACATATATAAAATTATTTTTATATAGTTAATACTTAGTTTTATTTGTTTATATGTTCAATTATTGGCTTGTATTTATTTTTCATAAATATATTTTTATTTATGAAAAATACAATAAATGTTATAAATTTTAAACATTATACTTATCAATCAATATAAATACATACTGATTTTTATAATACTATATTGAGATTTAAATAAATATAATTTATGAGCATTATTATTTTTCAATTTTCATTTTCATAAAATTAAATAATTTAGATATAAAAATTTTAAAGTCAATTTAATTTTATTTTGAGTAAACCACTGATGACTTTCTTTTTTAGAAGACTTTCTGATTTTTTTATCTCAAAATAATAATAATGACTTTATGTTAAAATATATTCCATTACTTTTAAACATTACAATATTACTTATGTTCATTATTAGTAAAGTATAACTTGAAATATTGCATAATGATATTGATAAAATTAAATAAACCAAGACTGAATATGAACTTAGAATTCAGTAACTGTTTATAAATATCATTATATATTGGAACTTATATTCTTACAATTAAATACTTAATTTGAATATGAATTGCAGAATTATAATAATAATAAACAATAGAAAAAAGTTTGCATATTTTTATTCCCTGAGATTTTATAATAAACTCTATATTTTCTGAAAGAATATTTATATATTAAATTTACTTAAATGAAAACGTTATAAATCTTTATTGTTATGATTAATTAAACCATTCAATTACCTCCTGACAACATGACATATCTGGCCTAAAGTTGACATCCTTACTTTTCAGAATGGCAAATTCAAGATTCTTTAAAAGAACATTGAGCAATATTTTATTTCCACTTTCATTCAGGTAGTAATATCCATTTTCAAACAAATCAGCGTTTAATACACCATTGTCCATAAATGCTTTTCGAAAATTAATAAATCCAATATTTGCTTTTTTGCACAATTCACGATTAAACATATTAAGGCATTGAATTTTGTGATTGACAATTGTATCAAAATGTGGAAAAGGTAAAACTGCACTAAGAATTAATATTTTGACTTGAGTCCTAATTTTATATAATGAATCCTTATATGAAGCACATACTTCACTTAGTGAGTTGTTTCCTCGTGATAAAAAATCATTTAATCCAAGATGTATAAATAATATTTCTTCTCCTGTTAAAGTCAATAATTCAGATTTTAAATGTTCTAGTATTGTCTGTAACTTCCAATTATCATTTGTAAAAATATCAATCTTCCAATTTTTATTTTCAGTTGTAATGCACAAATTTTTAAAAATATAATCTCCTAATAATACAATGTGAGACATTTCCTTAATTATTTCAAGCTGAAAATAAAATATTACAAATATTATTTTAATCTAGAAATTGATAAAATGCCAAATATAATAATTTTTTATAATTAAAACAGCCAACATCACAAAAATATTCCAAAAATTTAAAATACAGTAAACTTTTAAAATAATATATTCAGAGGAGTGGAAAGTAGCAAAAATTTAAAATATAATGCATAGTGGCAGAAAATGATAATTCAAATTGTATTGTTTATAAAGTTTAAGTGTTGCGTATTTAGTATTTTTCAAGAATACAACGTAATTAAATCAATATATTTAGTAGCAAATTTAGAATTTGTAATCCTTATGAATATAAATACATATATTTATGATATTTTATAATTTAATTTTAAAAAGAATGTTATAAATTCTATGAATGTGAATGTCCTATATATTTTAGAAAAGTTATATTATATTTTCCAAAATATATAGATTTAAAATGTTTAAATCTATATGTTTTTCTATATTATTTAAAAAAAAACTAAAATTAAGACTGTTAAGCAAATTGTAGTAATTTATAATATCAAGAAAATTCTTGCAATTCATATTTTTCTGATATGTACAAAGCAATTAAATAACAATATCACTGAAAAGATCAACTTATACTGAATCATTATATACTGTAGTGTTTTATGATCTTTTTAAAACATATTTTACTCATTTAGTGATAGCACTGTAATGTGTTCCCTATATAATTTGTTGAAAAAATTATCCAACAATATAGTATTTTAATAATTTCTCCAGCACTCAATGGAACTGATTTTTTTAAATAATGATGAATTACAGAAAGTAACAAATTAAAAGTGTCTAATGTACTTAAGAAATTTTAAATGCATTTGTAAAAGCATGCAGATTTTCTCATTTTCTATAGTCAACTTTAATATTTTAAGATATAAAATAAATTTTCAAGAATGGAATTATAATTTATTATATTCTATGTGAAATAAAAGTTCAGTTTATGATACACTTCAAAAACAATTGGATCTGAAAATCAAGAATTAATCAAATAATATAAATCAGCCAAATTAATCCTTGATGTAATATTTTTTTAACTAAACTGCTATTTTAATAATTATTTATTAATTTAGGTAGTCTAACTGGTTAAGGTGTCATGACAGATATCTAAAATTGGTTTTGATTCTGAGCCAAGCAATTTTGGAAATTTAATTAAAAATTAAACTTCAATTATTAATTAATAGATAGTATAACCTTAATCTAAATTAAAATTATTATTAAAATACAGTTTAAATTAAAAATATTACACTTGGAGTTAATTTGATTAGTTTAGATTATTTGATTAAAATTCTCCGAATTAGGATTAATTATATGCATATATGATATAATATCAAGAACTACCTTTATTTGCAAAACTATAAGAAAATTACTAATAAAAACATATTACCTTATCATAGTTATTGATATTTTCAAGTTCATTTGATATATTAGTTTTTGTATTATCAAATTCAAATTCTAATTCATTCATTAATCTTTGTTTTTCTTCTTCTAATTCTGCCAATGTAGGTGATAGAAAATTTGTAGATATTTCGATTTCAGGAGCTTCTTGAATAATTGGAGGTGGATCTTCAGGAAGTGGTGGTGTTGGCACTTTAACTGGAGTGTCTCGAGGTAAAGGTGGAATGAACTTGAATAAATGAGATTCTTCATCATCAGAATAAATTATCCTCCCTATTATTAAAAAAAATGAAAAATAAGAATGTAAATATATTTTAAAAAATCCTGAATAATAATACACTTATGATAGATCAGAAATTGGATTTGATCATTATCTGGATAATGGAAAAAGAGTAGGCCTAGATAGGAGAAAGAGAGATGTACGACAGAATGAAAAAGTGTAAGGCATATGTATGGCAGAGAATATATCTTGGGAAATTAAGTATGAATGTAGGTGAGTATCTTATACTCATTTGCATAAAGCAAGCATAGACAGTGAAAGAGAGAATATAATAAGAGAAAGGGATGTGAAATTAAACAGTGATTTTAAATAGAAAACAAACAAATATTTTGAAAGTAACGATAATCCTTGATTTACAATCATGACTTATGATTATTCCAACAATAATGAATATAAAAATATAAAAACTAGATATAAAAAGGATGGTTTTTGTATATCAGACCATTTGTCAGGGACTCAAATCCTTTATTGCACTGACTAATCACAGAATTTATCAATGACATCATTGTAAGTACAAGTAGTCATAAGCTAAAAAGTCATAAATTTAGGAATATCTGAACAATATATTATATAATTTATTTTTCAAAATAATCACGACCATATTTTCAGAATTATATAGCTATATACCATATATTTTTTGTCATTAGTTAATATATTAAGAATTAATCATAGATATTATGCACAAACACTAAATCAAAGAATCTGTTTTAACATAATAAGAATAAATTTTTTATTGAATACAAAAACTTCAAAACAAAAAAATTGATTTATTATGCTTAATATAAAATTTTTGGTAACTAATGTCTTTCACAAATTTAAATTTCAACAAACCAAAAGTATAACAAAGAAATTGTTAATATGTTGTAAACTACAATCCAAATTCAATTGCTGAAATGTTACTATGTGCTTAACAAATAAATTTTTATTGCTTTAAACTGTTGGCTAAAAAGTTTCTTACAATATGTAAGTCAAATGCCTAAATTATCCCACAAAATTCTTTTTGCTTGTTTCAAACTGATTTTGTTAACACATTGAGTTTGTCAAAGCTTCACCATATACTATTTGTTGCTAAAACTATATTTAATATAAATTTATCAATATAAATTTTTAAAATGCAGTCTTTGTTCAAATGAACAATTGAATATCATAAAATCAATTGTAAATTAATGGATTTTCTATAAAAACAAAATAATTTACAAAATGCTTTCTGTAACCAGTATAATAAATTATTATTATTAAAAGTAAAAGTTACCTTGATCAATATTTTCTATATCCATATCAACTTCTTCTACATGATCATATTTTAATCTTTTGTTATTTTCAGATGGATTTGGAAATTTTCTTTTGATATATGGCATTGCTATCTAATATTCAAAAATAATTAAAATTTTAAAAACACAATATTTTTAGTGATAAAAATCATGTTATTATTATAATACATTCTAAATTAATAAACAACAGATTGTCAAAAATTAAATATACGTACCATAATTATTTATAGGAAAAGTATGTAAGTTTGGATAAATTATTATATTATTTTTATTATAATAATTTTAATGAATACACTATATTGAATATATATGAATACATTATATTTTATAATACACTAAAAATAGGAAAAATATCAAAATGAAAGCCTATGTTCTTTTTTAAATTATATTTTAAGAACAGTTTTAATTTTAAGCCGATCAGTTGAACAATATAAAAACAAAAATTGATATCTTTTTTTACATTTTTACTATGTTTCATTCTCTATCAATTGTCAACAAGATATTTGAATTTCTCATTCAAATCTGGTAATATTTACAAGATATACTGATAAATAAGCAAACTTACAAACTAAAGTTATAATAACTGATCAACTGAACAATATAAAAACAAATTAGTTTAGTTTAATTAAATTTATTGTTCAAATGTACAAAAAAATGTTCAATGTACTGAAATATGTTCAGGAATTAGATCATCATCAGTATAAATCTTTATCTTATATAAAAATAAAATATGTTTTTAGGTTAGGTTAATTTTGATTTATACTGCCAAATCACATAAAGGCTATATTTACAATAACTACTTTTAGAGCCCATAGATTTTCATCATCAGTATGTATTGATATCTATATTCAGATATTTCCAATTCATTAGTTATAATAAAATTTCCTTTATAGCACATATGACAATCTTTACTGATATTGACAGAACAATAAAAACAATCATCATACCAGTAAAACTCTACATCAATTAAATCATAAAATAATACACTGTATTATTTTATGATTTAATTGATATTATATATATATAAAATGCAATGTTTGTGTCTATTTGTCTGTTCCACAAAGGAACCCACACCATTTGACCTCTGAAGACCAAACTTGGAACATGCCTCTTGACCCTGTAGGTAACATAGACTACCGTGGGTCGAGATTGCTCAGGGAGCGAGGCATTTTGGATAGCAGCGAAAAATACTTCAATTAAATCCTACAGAGTCATGTTTGAATTCAGAATGACATCATAGTTGCACCAATGTGATATCACAATGATGTAATAATGGATGATGCTGCAAAACACCATTGTTGTGTGCTGTTGCTATGATGACATGACATGATAATTTATAATTATATTTAATTATAAATAATCATTTTTAATTATAATTTATATATATAAAATGTGATGTTTATTTGTTCTGAAAAGGCATCTGCATTATTTGAGTCCTCAGGACCAAATTTGGGACTCCCATGGTCTTGCAGGCTATCCTGGATCAAGATCTCCCCAGGGATAGGATATTTCTGAGTGGCAACAAAAATGCTTTCATTTAAATCATTCAGAATAATGTTTGAATTCGAGATGACTTCATAGTGAAACCAGTGTAATATCACACTGGTGTCACTATGATATCATTAATTTAGAAAATCCATGTTTTACTTTCTCCAGAGTTGGCACACTAAAAAATTTATTAATTTTCACATTTGAAGATAAAACTTAAAATGCTGTTTATCAAAAAGTATTGGAATTTATTCTAAGAACTGATTAAATAAATTTATTACAATGCTCTAAGTTTTCATATAATTGTTAATAAAAACCCTAACAATGACTCTTAGATAGCATATATAAAAAGAGAATTAAATTTTGAACAAGCTTCATTTTAATTATATCATGCTTAATTTTGATATTTCAGTATCAAATAAAATGAATAAACAAAAGCTGGCCATTTACTTTATAAAAACAACCTCACTTTGAATATTTAAAATTTTAGATGAATTGTATCAATTACAATGACAAAAAAATTTATGATACTAATAATAATTTAATACTTTTAAAGTAATGAAAAATTATTTTTATATAATTTTAATAAAGCTTCTGAAGATCTTCAAAACACTGAATCATATATTTTTGGTAATATTCAAGCAACACATTTGATTTATTTGAAATGGAAAATATACAGTATTGAATTATAGAAATCATTGATATATGTTAGAAGATTCTTAACACTGACATAACATAGGCAGAATTCTGCTTTGATGTTAATTTCAATGAATACATAAAATCAAATTTCTGCTTATAATTTGATACTCTATTTTTTATTTATAATTGCTCTGGCAAGGTAATTTTATCCTTCTTGAAATTTTTACTGAAGTTGAATAAGGCAATCTACTTTAATTTTAATCACATTTTTCTCAAAACTTTTTAATTAATATTCAAATTATTATAGGAAGTAATATTAATAAATATTATAATTTTTATGCATATAATTGATGATAATTTCGAAAAATCATTCTAAATGCATCATTTTTGTTACAATTTTATTCAACTGTTTGATTTTATTCAATATTCCACAAATATTTTATTTCAAAATTTATTAATTTTATTATTTTGATTTTTCATCATATATAAGAAAAATATAAAATTTTAAAAATATCTAAATGGTTTTTTTATAAAATGTCTTATTATTGCTATTATTATTTATTGCTGTTTTGATTACAGTATAGCCATAAATCACTTGACCTTGAAGTTTTGTCATTTTTAAGTTATATTTTCAATAGAATAAAGGATACTAATATACTAGAATAAAGGATCAATAATAAATGTTTTATAAATTAAAATAAATGCAAAAATATAGTTAATGTTTATTGTTTACATAGTGATTAGTTATTATTGCATTTATATTGTGTGAATTTAAGTGATTTTGATCAAAAATAGACTGAAAGCTTAGAAAACAAATGGTAGGGGCATGATGTTTTCTTCTAATCACCTGCTGAGTATAGTTGTGCAATGTTTATGTTAATTCTCACTTTATTTGTTAAATATATGGTGTGAAAGATAATATATAAGTATGTCAAGTGAAAAGAAAAAGATTATTGATTAAGAAAATGACAGATTCTGAAATTCAGTAGAATGCAAAAAATCATACGAAAAAATAAATTTTAAATAAAATGAAAAACTAGCATTAATTAATATAAATGAATTTTTTTTTAAACATTTAAATTTTTGTTCAAATTTAATGAAAAATAACAATTTTATAAAAGGAAAATGAAGTATATAGAATTAAATTCTTTAGATGGGGTAGCCAAATTTTGAAATTTTTTTATATGATTGTAGAAAGCATGAGAAAAGAAAGATATCCTCAAAATTTCAACTAGATATCTTAAGAAGTAAAGAAAATATTGCAATTTATACAATAATGAAAATCTTTAAAACATTTATGAATATTAATCATGTAGAAAAATCAAAACTATAGGTCTTGTGATTTAAAAATGTTAATATTGTGGTAATAATATCAAGAACAGATAGTGACTATGCATTGTTTTACTTTAAATAATTTTATAATCTTATGTAACTTCATATAATTTATAAATAATTCTATAATCATTTATAAAAATCAGCAAAATTTCTTCATGTTCATTAATCTTTGTTGGATGAAAATCTGAGTCAATTACATGCTCTCTTTATTTAAATAAAAATTGCATTGCTAATTATGAATTTATGTAAATTATTATGTAATTTTAATGGGAAAATTAAAAACAAAATTACAGCTGAATATATAATTAAAAGTAATAATTATCCCAATATAATGTATTGTACACCCAATGTGGCAGCAATGGAAAAAATTTTACTTTCTGAAAATTTTTTCAGTAATGTTTAAATGATATATTTTTTAAATTAAAAGGAAGGTCATAGATAAATAATGTAAAACATTAAAATATTAAAAAATGCTTACAAAAACTATACGTAATGAATTAAATTATATTGCAAACAAAAGCCATTAATAATTTAAAAGTATTGGTATAACTAACAAATCTGGTACTAGAAAAAATGTCATCAATATTGCATATTATGATTATTTTTCTTTATAAATTTTGTTGAAATTAATTAATAACTTTAATCCATACTGTATTATGATAAGATAGAATATAGAGAAATGTGCAAAGTAATATGCAAAAGAATCAGAGAAGATATCCAAAGATTCAACATAGAAAGGATTCAAATGGCCATTGAGAACAGCAATAGCCTCCAACTAGCATGGAGAGACATAATGACTGGCAAGCACCAACTAAATGTGCTTAATGATAATGGAGAACTTATCACCAACTGAGATAATATAGTAGAAAAAGCAGTAACCTTCTATGAGGAACTATACAGACCAAAAGTCCAAGTGAGGCAAGCAAGACCAATATCAGCAAATGCAGAAGATATCCCAGCAATACTACCACAAGAAGTCAAGAAAGCAGTTAAGATGATGAAGTGTGGAAAAGCCCCAGGAGAGGAAAATAATCAACATCAAACTCCTAAAGGAAGGAGGAGTACTGCTATACAAGCAACTGGCCAGGATATTCTCTGACTGCATGCGAACAGGACAGATACCGGACAGCTGGAAAAATGCAGTCATAGTGCCAATACATAAGAAGGGAGATAAAACGGATCTTAGAAACTACAGGCCTATCAGTCTGCTGTCAACAATATACAAAGTCTTCATAATCATCCTCACAAGAAGATTGAAACAAGTACTGGATTCGAATCAACCAAGAGAACAAGGTGGATTTCGGAAAGGCTATTCGACGATGGATCACATATACACTATCAACCAACTGAAAGGAAAATGCAAAGAATATCACATCCCACTCTGTATGGCATTCATAGATTATGAGAAAGCATTCGACTCAGTATCTACAGAGGCAATCCTAATGGCACTAAGTAATCAGGGAATAGACCACCACTATATAGAACTACTACGTATCATCTACGAAGAAGCAACAGCCATAATACAACTACATAAAGATAGTAGGAAAATAAAAATCCAATGAGGAGTTCGTCAAGAAGACAGCATCTCACCGAAACTGTTCACTGCCTGCCTAGAAGAAATATTCCAACAAATAAATGGATGGGAACACAAAGGAATAAACATCAATGGAGAGTATCTCAGCCACCTAAGATTTGCAGATGACATAGTACTGCTTGCTCAAACACCAAATGAGCTGCAGGAAATCCTAAGTGACTTGAAGACAGAGAGAGAAAATAGGACTGCAAATAAACTACGAGAAGACAAAGGTAATGTTCAATGCAGAAATAATCCCAGAACCATTGATGATAGAAGGCCGGACAATTAAAAGGGTGGAAGAATACAAGTATTTAGGGCAAGTAATCACAACACAAGGAGACCAGATGAGAGTAATTCAACATAGGATGCAATTGGGATGGTGTGTCTGCAGCCGATACAGTGACTTCCTAAGAGACAATAGACTACCAATATGCCTAAAAAGGAAACTCTTCAACATGTGCATACTACAATTACTGACATATGGCAGTGAAACTTGGACCTTACAAAGAAAATGGAACAGAAACTAGCAACAACCCAAAGAAGCATGGAAAGATATATGCTAGGACTCACCAGGAGAGACCGCAAGACCAACATATGGATAAAGCTAGGTTGACACGATCAAAGTACACTCGGTCGGAAACAAACTCTGTCCGAATACACTCGGACCGAGTTTTAAATTCGTTTACACGATCCAAGTGTACTCTTTCTATAGTCTGAGGTAAAATGGCAGATCTCCTGCTGTAGCTGATATATTATTGCAGAAGCTAGACAGTCACATTAACATACAGATTAGATGGAAGAAAAGTTATGGATTCGAGAATGGATCAGCTTCATAATTTCCTCTTAATAATTGTTCAGGAGTGAGCAATTAGGCGCCTCTTCCAATTTTTTGCGTGAGGTGGAAAATGAAGGTAAAAATACATTCAAAACTGCCTACGATTTACTAATATTCAGTTTGATGAACTTTTAAGACGTGTTAATTCTAAAATTCCATCATTTGACACAAACATGAGAGCTTCGCTCTACCTACGCGATCGTAGTTTACTGCTTTCCGCCATTTTAAACTTCCAATCGATGCCACTCGGTCTGAGTATTTTGGTTGTCGTCCGAGTTTACTTGATTCGGATGATAAGGTCCGAGAAGATGCGCGCGCATCATCCAAGTGAACTCGGTCCAAGTGTGCTCTGATCGTGTCAACCTAGCTTTAAAGAACAAACCAAAGTAGAAGACATACTAGTAACAGTTAGAAGCAGTAAGTGGTGTTGGGCAGGCCACATAGCAAGATACACTAATAACAGATGGACAAAGAGAATTACAGAGTGGCATTGCATATATTCATCCACTTCTTACTTAATTCTGAATACTACAGCACGAATCAAAAGTGGAAAAAATTCTTTACTATAACTGAAGATTTTTCAGCTTTATTAAGCCATAATCAGCATATTACAAAAACGAATATATATTCGATTATTATACAAACGTAAAAACTTAAAAAGAATATATTTAAAATTAAACTACAATATCATAACATTGTATATAATAATATTACGAAAATAAAATATAATAATACAAATAACAGATTAGAATGAAATAAAATAACAAAATAAATATTAATAATTAAACTTGATATGTTATAAAATTAATTACTAGATAAGCCACTGCGGCAGTACAATTGACAGCTGTATGTCATTTATCATGTGATATCTATTTTTATGTTTTTGAATTACTAAAGATTCAGCAATTTTTATGTCGTCACTACTATTTAACAGTTTAATAATTCTTGCTTAAGATTCAACAAGAATTATTAAACCATTAAATAGTAGTAACGACATAAAAATTGCTGAATCTTTAGTAATTCAAAAACATAAAAATAGATATCATATGATAATTGACATCCAGCTGTCAATTGTACTGCCACAGTGGCTTATCTAGTAATTAATTTTATAACATATCAAGTTTAATTATTAATATTTATTTTATTTTATTTCATTCTAATCTGTTATTTGTATTATTATATTTTATTTTCGTAATATTATTATATACAATGTTATGATATCGTAGTTTAATTTTAAATGTATTCTTTTTAAGTTTTTACGTTTGTATAATATTCAAATATTTATTCGTTTTTGTAATATGTTGATGATGGCTTAATAAAGCTGAAAAATCTTCAGTTATAGTAAAGAATTTTTTCCACTTTTGATTTGTGCTGTAGTACTCAGAATTACAGAGTGGCAATCAAGACAAGGGAAAAGATATCCTAGCAGGCAATACAAACGATGGAGAGATGATATAAGAAAAATAATTGGTTCCCAATGGATGCAGATTGCAAGGTACAGTCTGTTTAATAAAGGTGTAGACAATATCGGAAACGGTTTGGTTTTCGTGCAATACACAAAAACAGATGGATTCATCAGCTCAGGAGTTGATCCTCATTCAAAGCAAATCGGTAAAGTCCATGTAGTCAGATTCTACATTGGGGGGAGGAAAGTATACTAGATTGGCTTTAGATTTCTCTGTCTAAAAGACTATTTTGTTTTATATCATGAACTTTTAAGCTTTATTAATACATTAGATAGCTTAACAAATAATAATAAAATAAATTAGAGCCATAAAATTACTGGCATTAACTGAATTATCAAACAATAAGAAGGGTTCTTTAAGTGAGCTGAAGAAATTTCTTATTCTCGCTTGCTGATCTCCAGCGCCCCGAGAAAACTTCTCTTCCCTTTATTTTTATTTTCTCAACAGTAACGAACTGTTCGTAACCAAAAATTATTAAGTTTAATTTGATTGGAGAACTGTTCGCTATCGAAAATTCCTGAGTTTAAGAATTGATAAGCTATATTAGAATGTTTGTTGGAGGGGTTTTTTTTTCTGCTAACGGACTTTAGGTTGATTACATAAACCAAAAAAGATGATTCTAATAAATGAAGATAAAAACACTGAATTTGCTGATTTATTTCCGTGCTACTAAATTTTATTCTATTACAGAGTTAATTCTATTAACCAGTGATTACAATAACTGGCGTTTACTGTAATTGCAACCTGTTGATATATTGTATTAAACCAAACAAACTATTCCATACTAATCAGTTTGTAATAAAGTTTTGGATTAAGCTATTTCAATGGTAAGAATAAACTGAATGCTTACATTTCCAATTATTTTCAATCCCATTTAAACATTTTAAATTTTATCTATCATATATAATATGCATATAGTAAGAAACACATCTGAAAATTAACTAATGTTAAATATTCAAGAACCTGGGTGTCCACAACTGACTACAAGTGATGAAGATGCAGAAATAATTCGTCTAAGCAAAGAAAATCCGTTCCGATCTGCCAAGTCTATTTTGACAAACATTTTCAGTCCCATTTAAACATTTTAAATTTTATCTATTATATAATATGCATATAGTCAAATCGCCTGGGTGTCCATGACTGACTACAAGTGATGAAGATGCAGAAATAATTCGTCTAAGCAAAGAAGATCTGTTTCGATCTGCCAAGTCTATTTTGACGGAAATGTTTTCAGTCCCATTTAAACATTTTAAATTTTATCTGTTATATAATATGCATATAGTAAGAAACACATCCGAAAATTAACTAACGTAAAATATTCAAGACTTTAAACTTCTTATTTTATAAGTAAATTTTCAAATAAAATTTACTGCTTATAAGATGAACTTAATCATTATTTAATATAAAAAAAAATCACTTTTGTGAAGAATTACTTCATGAATACGGAATTATTATTTAATAGCGTGTAACCTATAAGCATTTTATTTAATTAGAAAATATTAATAAAAGTTAACCTTAATTAAATTAATACGATTTTCTAAATTGTACGGAGGTTTTTCGTGTTTTTTAAAAATTAAAGTGATCAAAAAATACAGCAACAAATATGTCAAGAATTAATCATGTCACCTACATCATCAAAATTCTCTCCCTCTACGCAATCTACCACATCCCTGTTTATATGGCAACAAGAACAGTCCATTTCATTACAGGCAGCCTTTGCTGTGAATTTCCAGACATTGTAAGTGATCTACTTCCTGTCATTGCTGCTCCTACGGACTATGTCTACACCTTTATTAAATGAACTGTACATATTTATGCATATATAATAAATTTTAAGACTATTTTATTTGTACAGGTAGGCCTCGATTAGTGCAAATAATGGGTTCTGCAAATTTCTCGCACTATTCCAAATATTAACTATCAACTGGGTGTCCACAACAAGTGATGAAGATGCAGAAATAATTCGTCTAAGCAAAGAAAGCAAAGAAGAGATTCGTGTAAGCAAAATAGACTTGGCAGATCATTCTGATCTGCCAAGTCTATTTTGACAAACATTTTCAGTCCCATTTAAACATTTTAAATTTTATCTATTATATAATATGCATATAGTAAGAAACACATCTGAAAATTAACTAACGTTAAATCATCAAACCAATAGCCAAATCGAAACCAAAATAAAAATCAATTTTCATCAATTTTTAATCAATCAAAAATCTTTACCATAATAAAGCTGAATAATAGTAATATTAAAATCAAGAATTTAAACTTCTTATTTTATAAGTAAATTTTCAAATAAAATTTACTACTTATAAGATGAACTTAATCATTTATTAGTATAAAAAAGAACACTTTTGTGAAGAATTACTTCACAAATACTGGAATTATTATTTAATAGCGGTAAACCTATAAGCATTTTATTTAATTAGAAAATATTAATAAAAGTTAACCTTAATTAAATTAATACGATTTTCTAAATTGTAGAATAAGTTAACCTTAATTAAATTAATACGATTTTCTAAATTGTAAGGAGGTTTTGTGTGTTAATAAAAATTAAAGCAGTCAAAAAATACAGCCACAAATGTGTCAGGAATTAATCACGTCACCTACGTCATCAAAATTCTCCCCTTCTACGCAATCTACCACACCCGTTTATATGGCAACAAGAACAGTTGATTCCATTACAGGCAGCCGTGTTGTGAATTTCCAGACATTGTAAGTGATCTACTTCCTGTCATTGCTGCGCCTACGGACTATGTCTACACCTTTATTAAACAGACTGTACATCTGGAAACAAAAGAAGGAGGCATACATATCCAACAGTGGATGAAACAAAAAATGCTGATGATGATGATGTATTATGATAATTATATTTTTTTTAAACTATTAGAAATATAGATTATTTTAAAACAAATTTAACTTACAACTTTGTATTTATTAAAAAATAATTACAAAAATGTCAATACTATGTTTAAATGTTAATACTGACATTAGAAGAAAAGTTATTGATAGCAGAGAGTTTTAATTGATAATATTTATTTTAAAAATATTAAAAAACTTATTTATTGAGGAATACTAATAACATAAGTTAGAAAATATTAATTGAAATTGTGTAAGTTGAATGAGTAGTTACTGTTTTTGAAAATTATAAATTCAAGTCAAAATTATTTGACATTTAATTCAGAATAAACAAAATGAATAAACTACTCTCAAACAATAATTAAAACTTAATTATTCAATTTTTTATTTGTTAGAAATAACTATTTTTATTTTTCTTGTTTTTTTAATTCCATTTCCATAATTGTAATTTCAATTTGTCTACATTTTATAGGCCTTAGTCAATTCTCAAAAGAAACTCATGAGGCCTACAAAAGTATAGTCAAAATGTTTTTCTGTAATTAATTTAGCATATGATTAAAATTATCATTGCCTATTTAATGCTGGTATTTCCATCATTATGATTATGAAATAATTTTAGGCCTTTGTTTTTTTTATATATTTTTTTATTATTTGAAGCAGAGGACTAGATTATAAAAGATAAAGTTCTTAATTACGAAAACTTGTGTCAATATATTTTACGATAATATATTTAATGTGCTATCAAAAAAAAAGATATTTACATCATATACAATAACTTTCAAATCTTCACTCTTAAACTCTCAATAATATCAGAGTTTAGTATATAAATAAAGTGAAAGCATAATCTCCTCAACACTATAAAATATAGTTAGTTATGACTATAATTTTGCAATGAATATAACTGCCTATATTAACTGAATATAAAATAAAACTTTTTCAAATTGATAATAATATATATTAAGCTTAACAAATATAATAATGGAATATTCTGATTTTAGTTATAATTACAGAATTATTAATTAATCTTATAAAAATTAGGTTTCACAGCATTTATTTAACATTAACCACTAAAACTATTAAGATATAAACAAAATAACATACATCATTTGTAGCATCAAAATCAATTAAATGATGAGACTGCAATGGTGGCATTCCTATTTCTTCATATTCCTTAAAAAAGTAAATATAGCATTTGATTATTTTAATAAATAATATATTAAATAATGAAATATTTAATATATTAAATAATGAAAGTATATAATATGATACGCATATATAGGATATTATATATGATATAAAATGCATATGATATTTTAATTTACTGATATATAAATATTTTTCTTATCAAATATTTTTTTAATTTTGTATTAGAACTATCATAAAAAATTTTAAATAAAATGATAAATTGCAGAGGTCTCCAATTTACAATGGTCTGAGTTACAACAATCCATAATTACAATGGTGATTATTTATAATGAAAAGCATACAATAGCTTGCATTATGATTATATAACAATGTTGGCTAATCAAATTTAATTCCACTAATCACCATTCCATTAGCCACTAGAATAGAAACAGGCTATGTTTCCATTATGAATTGTTCATATTTTTAATTCTGAGTTTGATACCTTCAGATTTTTTGTGTGTCCAGACCTAGCCTATTCAATCCTATCCTTCATCTGACTACCCACTGCTATCATTGGTGTAGATGACTTATAGTGAAAATTGGAATGTGAAGCTGCTAATATCCAATAAAAAGAAAGCTGTGTATAATACAAAAGAAAAATGGTGGCCATGCTAGTCTTCAATACTTTTTAATAAAACATATTTCCAAAAACAAACATTCATTTTTGGAAGTATGTTTTAAAAACTACACTATTAAGTCACAATCAAACATTATATTTTTAAGTCACAATGTCTGATTGTGACTTAAAACTGTTCAGTAAGTGTTTGTAAAGTGCTGAAGATGTCAAAGAGCCAAAAGTACTTCACAAAATAAAAAATAAAACTATTTATTAAAGTTACTGCTATAGAATGCTTGATCTAAAGTTAATAACTTTTTAATAAAATTAGATTATTTCATTTCAATTCAAAAATGTTTCCTGAAATGAAATCATATACAATAAATTAATTCATTTATCTAAATTCAATCACAAGATCAACCCAGGATGAAATTCAGTTTCATGCATCAGAAAATTTTTGATAGGTCTGGTCCAGGTCAAATTTACTTCATTTATTGTAAACTACATTACTTATTGTAAAATCCTTCTGATACTACCACAAATAGGTAAATAGATACCAAAAAGGGTAGATTGTGGTTTGATCTGGAGTGTAATTTTATCTATAAATAGTCAGCCAGTTTGGACGATTTTTATTATTACTGCAAATACTAACTGATTCCCATATGACACAGATTTGTTATGTCTTATTGTAATCCAACATTAATAATAAAGGCTATTTACACAATTAAAAAATTGTGCCATTTTTTTTAAATTTTTTTTCAAGGCTTATATTAATAATGAATCAATTTAATACCAATTTAATAAATTTTTCTTACCAATGATAAGATCCTATAACAACATAATAAACAGCACTAACAATACAGTAAAATATTTAAACATTAATTTATTCAATAAAAATATTTTTGGTTAAATATCTCAACCAAAAATGTTTTTATTGAATAAATTAATATACAAATATTTTACTGCATTATTAGTATTATTTATTATATATAAACTGGAATTAAAAAGCAGCTTTTTGTATAATCTTGAATGCTCTTATGCTATTGCTTATAATATTTTAAAACTTAAATTTATATATAAAGATAATTTCAGACTTTATGAGTAATTTATTCTTGAAGTATGCCTGTAAAATAAGAATTCATAAATCAAGAACAAGTTTTGCATAGACAATATTAAAAATAGGGATTCTGCTATCTACAATGAAATTTGACTATAACAAAATTAAGTCAAAAAAATTAATTGTTTATGATTAAATAATGATTAATCTATCTAAAGCAGTGGTTCTTAATCAGTGTTCTGCAAATTTATGAAAGCCAGGCTTACTTGCAGTACTGCACAGTACACATTTTATAATATAGACAAGCATTAACTTGCATTTTTGAATAAACTATTAAACAGGCTTACCCACAAAAGCACTTAAGATTTTGCTACAGTTATCGACTTCATATATGTTTGAGCTAGGCTTTTCAACATTAACAAACATAAAAACTAAAAAATGCAAAAGACTTACAAATATTGACAAAGAAATGAGGGTAACTTTATCAGATATTAGACCTGACATGGTTGAAATCTGCAAAACACAATTAGCTCAGGCATTGCATTAAACTTGATTTAAAAATATTTCATTTTTTAAAAAAAATTACAGTTATTAAGAATATATGTTTTTTAATTAATGTTTTTTTACTGTTATTTAATGTGTAATGTATAAATTTTAGTAAAATAAGTGTTCAAGTATATTTTTGTTATTTGTTTTATGATCTTAGTGATATAGTGTTCTGCAAATTTTCTTTACAATCAAAAGAGTTCAGTTACTTTGAAAAGATTAAGAATCACTGATTTAAAGAAATGAAAATTTGGCTTTTGAAGTCAAAAAAATTATAATATACACACTTCTCAAAGTTACAACATAATTCATATGTGCATTTTGTTTGTAACTCAGATATTGCTGTTTTTTTGACCCTAAAAAGTATTGAAATAATTTTACACACTGTTTTGTAATATATTTCACAGTTGGACCAATTTAAAGTTTCTTATTTCATAGATTTAAACAAAAAGTTTCAAGTATTTTTATTATTATTTTTTGATATAATCACCATCATCTTGAAATACTGCTATAGTATGTTAATAATATAATTTTACATAATATTCGTTGCTAGAACATTTTGGTATAATATTGTTTAAAATGTAAATTATCTTTTTACCAACTGCTATACCTTCTGTAATCATAAAATACACACAGCACTATCGACTTCATATATGTTTGAGCTAGGCTTTTCAACATTAACAAACATAAAAACTAAAAAATGCAAAAGACTTACAAATATTGACAAAGAAATGAGGGTAACTTTATCAGATATTAGACCTGACATGGTTGAAATCTGCAAAACACAATTAGCTCAGGCATTGCATTAAACTTGATTTAAAAATATTTCATTAATTGTTTATTATTTTTGCGCTCCCTCCATCATCTTGGACTTCTAGTTCCCTTTCTCAACAAATTTTTTGCTTCCTTGTGTTTGGAGCATCATAACAAAAACTCTCCTCTTGTCATAACATTGACATTTTCCACAATCATAGTGGTGATGACAAATTTTTGTAGCAGTAAAATATTATCACTTGGCTGACCTGGCAGAACCCTAGAAAAGTAATTATTGTAATTTTTTTTTTTTTTTCCAGCAATAATTTAAATCAGTAGTTTCCTAACTTTTGTTCACTTATTTACCTCTTAGTATCCCATTATCATAAATTGTAGCTATAATATTAGAAAAATGTTTGTGATTAATAAAGTAATAATTTTTAATTTAATATAGTAATAATTTAATAATTTACTGTCATTATTTAATTTTTCTTCATGTACTTTCCAATATCCTGGTGCATATCCCAGGTTGAGAACCATTGATTTATAATTGACATTTGGATAATCAATGTTGTACTATGTAATATTAGTTTGAAATATATAGTAGTGATCATTATTCAAATGTTGTTGTAGAGAAGGCTTGACAATAAAATGAAGCTTTTTGTATAGATTATTTTTTTAATAATACTAATTATTTCTTGTAAATTTTTCATTTGAAATCTAAAAAATACAGATAATGTAAGTTAGATATTTATTTAGGCAGCTCGACAATTATATATTCAGAAATATCACATGGTAGCCATAAAATTTAAGTGATAAATTTTATTTTCTTTCTATTTATTTTTTACTCGTGTACATAAAATTTTTATTTGAAACAAATGAAAACATGAATAAGCTATTTTTTAAATTTCCCTCTTCTTAGAATTAAAAAAAACTGGAACTCTAATTTCATATTTAGTATTAACTACAAGATAATATGAAATTGCATAATAAAAAAAAAAAAAGAAAAGAACACATAAAATTAAATTTCATGTTTACAGAAATCAAAACTTGTGAATAAAGATATTCAGAATGTATCTCTCACAAATGTTAAAAGGCTGATGTAATTATTATTATAATTTTTACATGTTGTGTTTTGATATACTATATTTTACTAAAAATGACTAAATATGAAAATAAAATATCTTTAATTTATAATTGCAATTTATATTTAAATGAATTTTTTTTATCATATACAGGGTGTAAATTATCTCCTTCAAAAAAACTACATTACGACATAGACGAAATTAGGTTGATTAAAGTGATATAAGACACTTTGGGTTGCAAATCGGAAGCCTGGGCAGGGCGAAGAAGAGCTGCAACGTCATTGCAGAAAAACTGCGCCAGTTTTTTTTAATTCTAAGAACTCTAATTTCATATTTAGTATTAACTACAAGATAATATGAAATTGCATAATAAAAAAAAAAAAAGAAAAGAACACATAAAATTAAATTTCATGTTTACAGAAATCAAAACTTGTGAATAAAGATATTCAGAATGTATCTCTCACAAATGTTAAAAGGCTGATGTAATTATTATTATAATTTTTACATGTTGTGTTTTGATATACTATATTTTACTAAAAATGACTAAATATGAAAATAAAATATCTTTAATTTATAATTGCATATATTTAAATGAATTTTTTTTATCATATACAGGGTGTAAATTATCTCCTTCAAAAAAACTACATTACGACATAGACGAAATTCAGGTGATTAAAGTGATATAAGACACTTTGGGTCGCAAATCGGAAGCCTGGGCAGGGCGAAGAAGAGCTGCAACGTCATTGCAGAAAAACTGCGCCGTTGATTGTTGATTAATTTAGTTTAACCAGTTCGACAAGGTATACTGTTCTTATGGATCAGTTTGACAACAAGTTAGCTGACATGTACATGTGTTTTGGCGAAGCTCGTGGTAATGCACTGGCAGCAAGACGACTGTACCAAGAATGCTACCCTCAGCGAGTACTGCCTACTTACGAGACTTTTCGCACTGTAGACCGTAACTTGCGTGAAACGGGAACTTTTCAGGTATGGCAACACTCCAACTGAAACCCATGTAAATCATTTTCCAAAGTACTGGTACATTGGTAATGTTATTGTAACTTAACAGCGATTCAGACGAGAAGCTGTTGGCCCCGTGCCTCATTTGAATGGTATGGTAGAAGACGTTGCATTACACATTGTCAATCAAGCAAAGTATGAGCCAAGTGTGAGTGAACACAGTCAATCAAGCAAAGCACAAGACGAGTGTGAGCAAACACAGTCGTCCACATTTGGCTCGTGCTACGCAGCGCCAAGCCATTCACCTTAGTTTGAGGTTCAATTTACGGCATTACTTGCGATTTTCGACCCCCAAGTGTCTTATATCACTTTAATCGCCTGAATTTCGTCTACCTCAGTAGTGTAGTTTTTTGAAGGAGGTAATTTACACCCTGTATATTGTTAATTAATTTGGATAATTGTCATTTATTATAATTTAATGTCAAATTTAAATTTATAATTTACCTGAATAATTAGTATTTATTATACCAAATATATTTATTTGATTTGAATTTTCAAATTATTAAAAACATTTTATAAAAAGACAAATTCTTTAATCATTTATTTTATTATAATTTATAATTTTTTTTTTAAATAGTTACTGCTGGCATTGCCAGTCAGCAACCACAACCTCCTCCAGGTCCAGATTCTTCTCTAAGTTTGGATGCGACTTTGTGTCTTGATAATGATCAATGGCTTACAGTGGATATTTCTACTTTAGAACAAGATGTAAATTCATTATACAATTCTGTTTTTGGATCAAATAATAATGAAACAAATAATTCTGAAGGAGAAACATGCAATGTCAATGTTTTGATATCAAATGAAACTGTAACTCAAAGATGTCTGACACCAATTCCAATGAAAGGAAAGAAATCAAATAAATCTGAAGTACCACAAATGATGGAAAATGACTTATGGGGTTTGGAAACTGAAGATCCTTTGCTTCAAGGAAAATGTCCTGATGGTAATCTAGATTTATATTATGAAACAAGAAGCCCACTTTCTCTTTGGGGTGCTCCAATGGATTTAGACTTTTTGAAAATGGATGATGTTTTTCAAGTTGACAAGGCAGATCTTGTACAGGGTCCTACTTTAGCAGAGCTTAATGCCAATGATGAATCTTTATTTAATTCTCTAGACTATTATGATTCTCTATTATCTGACAATAAAAAGATTCCATCACAACTTCCAATGAATATAAATAACATCCCTGTCTCAATTAATAATGCCAAAACAAATAATACAGCACTTCCTATAAATAATGTTAATCCTTCTTTGAATTCAACATCAGTACCTATTAATATTCATAAGAAGAATGAAAATACTAACAGTTTAACTCCAACTACAAACATTCCTACAACTTCACATTCAATACTCTGTGCCTCCCTTTTACAAAACAATCATACATCATCACATAAAACACATACAGTTTCTACACTAAAAGCATTGGATGTTGAAAATGCAAATCTTCAAACCATATCTTCAAATTCTTCATCTGAAATACCATCAAATATTGGTCAGCTGTCTTCATCTGCACCAGCAAATGCTGATTATTTTCAAAATTGGCAAGAATCACAGTCTACAAAAAAGCAATTACCAGAAACTCCACTTAATCAAAGAACAAGAAGAGATACTGATCGTTCAGTTTGCAGCTTTTCTTCAGTGTCTTCTTTATCAAATGAAGATGATTTTAATAGTGATGTAGATGATGATCAAGATGATGTTGTTTCATCTGATAATGGTAAGTTAAAATAAATTGGATAAATTATAAAATAAAGCTTTATAACCATTAAATTTAAAGCAAAAGAGTATTAAATAATGATAATATCAATTAAATATTAAATACTTAAAGCGGGTATATTATTATTATACTAAATATACCCGTTTTAAATGCTTTGTATTTATCTGATTTTTCAAGTAAGTAAATTGACTATAAATTGACAGCATATAAAATATCCTATGATGTACAGTTATTATTAACAATTTATATATCATTATGGCTTTTTTATAACTTATTTATTAACTTAAAAATAAGTTTATGAAAAAATAAAACAATAAATTATAGAAGTTTTTTGTAACATTATATAAATTGTAATTGCATATTTTAATAAATTTTCAATACATACATACATACATACATACATACATACATACATACATACATAATATACATACATACATACATACATACATACATACATACATACATACATAATTCACTCTAATTTTCCAGGACAGAAACTCAAATCACAAAACTGCATAGGATAAAAACCCAAAGACAAAACTTCAAAGTAGTACAAAGCCCATACAAAGAAAATTTTCTATGGACAAAAGTCTGTGTGTACAAAACTTCATTCAACAAAAAATGTGTGTTGTAGTTGTTGTTGTTATTATTATTACATAATTATTTTATAATTTTTAAAAATATGTAATTCTAATCATAGGAATCATCTATTCTGAGAACTAGGTTTGTTGGTTTTTAAAAACTGGTTTTTTGGATACATTTAAAAAATTCAAAAACTGGTTTTTAAATTTAAAAATCCAGTTTGATACTAAATTTAATATCCAAAATTAATTAATTATTTAATTAAAAATGTTAACATTTTGATTTGAAATTGCCTCAGGCATATTGTGTGATAATCCCGCAGCATATGGCTGAAAATAATGTGGTTCGAAATACTACCATATTTTTGAATAAGGATTATAAGTGAGTGATGCAGGGATCCAAGATAGGAGAATTGACTCGAAGACCAAGGTAATAAATAAAATTAACATATTTATTAAAATAGCAAGAAAATAAAAATACGACACAAGAAAAGGATAAATACAACTAACATTATTAGCTCTAGAAGTAAATGAGCTACATCTAGCCCTCGATTTGCATGGCACTCAATTTACATGGTTTCGCTTTTACACGGTTTTTAAATTTTAAAATTATTGAAGAGTTTTTGAAAATTCATGTTCATAAGTAAGAATGCTCATAACTTGAGGAACATGTGTAATAGAGAAATTTATAAAATGTTAAAGAATTTTTATTCTTCATTACTATTAACTAATAAGTAGATGAGCTTTATTATAGATGAACTATAATTTTTATTTTTTTATTTTTGAATTTTCCAATCAGGGAGGCCAGGACAGGAGGCCAGTTCCAACTACAGGCTGCATCCACATCCATGTAGGGATAGATGAACTATTGACTTAAGCATAATTCAGGAAAGAAAAGTATTTACATAATATGTCAGTAAAACCATGGCAGTCAGATGATGCACTACTTCTGCTTCTCAATCCACCATTTTGATTTTTCTAATTTTATAGCAAATGATGCACTTTCTACTATTAGTCCAATCATATTGTATTATATAACTATGAGATCATCCAGGATATTTCAAACACTTTTTGACCCTCCCTCTTCATCATTTTTTATCACAGCAAACTTGAAATCCTGATCATAATGTCACAAATTTGAAACTCTCTCATTCTACTTAAAAATTTTTTTTCAATTTTACATAAAAATAATTTATGTGGTTTTGACAAATGTAGTTTCAAAGATACAATGATGCATAATTCTCTTAATTTTTGTTGAATTTCCATAAAACATAATTGAAAAATTCATTAAACAATTTACTTTTTTACAAAAATATCACTTATGGCCTTAAATTGAAAATTTCATTTAGCTATATACACTAACTTAACTGCTCTTCTAGGCTTATACGTGTATTAGACAATTCGAACTTAGCACAAATGAGCAGGCCTATTTATACATAAATACTTTATTCACGAGGAACGTTTTCGGCTTAACTCAGCCCTTTTCAACTCAACAAATACAATTTTTGTTTTGGAATATAGAACTTAGAATACAATACAAAAATTCTAACATATTTTAAATTTAAAAATTCTAAACACATTCTAATATGCATACGTAAACATATACGTTAGCAATATATACAAATTAATTAAAATTTGATACTTGCCGATTTGATACCGGTTTGCTCTACTCTATCGTATGATAGAGTAGAGCAAACCGGCGTTTATGAAATTCCTTTAGTTAATAACTACAACGTCAATAAGGGTGTGGTAATTAGACCAATTTAAGGAGGGGCTAAGTATGCTTTGATGTTATTCCCCGGTCGCTTTGTCTTCCTTTTTTTTTAATTCAAACTCGAGAGGGGGAAGATCATGTAATAAAAGCAAACCTTTGCTTTGTATATAACTGTATATATATTTTTTGTGTTGTAAATAAAATTGTATATTTGAAGTAATGTTATGAAGTTTGTAGAGGAGTGTATTCGATATTGAACTATGTCGAGAAACAAAACAAACTTGGACCACGAACTTTACTATTCTGTAAATAATCATAAAAACGAAAATTTTCAATTAAGATACCATTTTATTTTATTACTTAAAACTGATATGCTATTTATAATATAAAATTAATAATAATTTAAACATACATAAATTTATTTATATTAAGAATATGAATTAATTTCTAAACAATAAAT